>JAIGNY010003850.1:1620000-1708624 GCA_020152595.1 Chiridota heheva
GCTGTAATGGCAAACTGCTTCGTTTTCACCATGCACCAAACCGGTTGTTCAGATATACGCAATTTATTATGACGTACGTCATCCTTAATACTCAAATTGGGAATTTGAAATTCTGTGGGGTGGTTCGGTGGTTCTGTGGGGTTGGCATCTTCAACTTCTAATTGAATTTGTAAGAGTTGCAACATGCAAAATTCAGTATAGATTTAGGGCTTTTTTTTAGCCCCAAACCCGCTAATACCGCAGTGCCTCCGGGGCTGGGCCCACACTGTGGCTTAATTTGCCCCTATACCCCACCAGGGCCTGCAAGCAGGTCCCAGGACCCCACGCCAAAATGTGTTTGGCCCCCCAACTTCAAAAACCTGGCACTGTTGATAACATTCATAAAACTAAGATTTTGAATGACCATGTTAAAAGAGATGTTTGGACATAGAAAGAAATATACCAATTATGTTAGATTTTTAAATTAATGTAAAGGTTTTAAACCTTTTTTAAGGAGAATATCCTGCAAGTTTACAGAAGCTTATAGAATATGTCTTCTCATACCCTAAAATTGTGCTGAGCAATTACATGTAATCCCAGCTTGACAATAAATTTGTTTAATCTTTCACTGACTAATTACTATCAACCTTGCTGCATGCAAATAGAATGCCATTTTTCGAGAAGAAAAGGTGATTGATTCATTATCATTTCCAGAAATTGACCTCAGTCTCTCGCTTAGGTCTTTTTGTGGCAAAATTAGTAAATATAATTAATTCCCAAATGATGCAAGACTGATAAATACTCCAACATTACAGATATGTTTGCTAATGGGACCCTCATTAAAATGCAAAAAAAAAAGTAATTATATGGGGGAGAATAGAGAGGGGGAGGAGAAAGAGTGGGGGGAGAGGGGAGGTAAAGGAGGGAGGGGGAGGGGGTACTTTCAAGAAAAATTATAGGAAAATGAATAAAACTGAACATTTCTCTGACTCAAATGCATTCTGGGGGATCCTTACAAAATATGTTTATTCTAATGTCAAAACTGCTCAGCTTCCCATGTAAATTCAATTTTCTTTGCACATTCCCTAAATATGATGTTCTAGATATGTGTCCTTTGAGTTGATATAATTATTTATAATATTTTGGTCTTAACTTATGAGTTAATAAAGAAGTTTTTGCCTGTCTTTCATCTTGTTGAGCAAACTTCCCTTTTTCTCATTTGGGTATCTTCTTTCTATTAACTCTGCAATAAAAACATAATTGTCTTATAGAAGATTTAATTCCATTTGAAAAAATGTTCCTCATGATTTCACTTGTTAAGAAATTTTGAAAAAAACTCTATATTTTCAATGATTAAACACTTTGGATATTTATATTTGAAAAATTCTTTCTTCATGTATTTTTTAGTTAATCCTTTTATACTTCACTGGTATATTTCTGACAACAAGAACAATAAAAAAAGAAATTAAAGAAAATAAAATTAAATCCTTAATTGCATGAACTTCAGGCCCACTATGCTACTAGTTTTTCAAGGAAAATAAATGGAATGTCTTTAACATATTAGCTAACTCTATTGCAATGGCTACTTTCTTGTTTGCACCAATTAAAAGTAAGTGATGAATATGTTTTGTATTATAGAAAGCAATTAAATTTAATTTGGACATTTTGTCACTGAGGCCTTGGCCATTGCAAAACTAACACATGGTTTTGATTTTAAATTTTGGAAATGGTACCCCCTTTTTTTACCAACCAATCAATATTGGGGAATTCAGGCAAAATGCAATTTAAAAGTTGAATTTATAGCCTTCAACATGACATTCAACCTTGTGTACAGCAATGTAAAGTTAACACCTGTTCATATTGATTTTAGGTTTTGGAAAGAAAATGACTTTAAAATTAAAGTAAAGAATTTGCTCAAACTTAAACTGAAATGAACAGACTGAAACCCTATGATTTGGGGAAAAAATACTCCTTTATTTTTTTTTTAATAAAACACATTAAGCATACACTTGGAAATTAATAATAGGAAAATTGTGATTATTTTTTATGTGCATTTCTTATGAAATATGCACATCATGCACATGTTTGAGTTCATACCACCACCCTTTCTAAACATTACACTATCATTGATGCTCTCATTTTTTTTAAGTCGGGACATATCATATCCTCTGGACTTTCTGCTTATGATATCATTATTCTTATTAAATTAACAGTAAAGTGCTTTCACATATAAAGTCCATACATATCCATATTTTCTAGACTTTCTTCTTATACAAAATCTTGATTTTCTGGACTCTGTAACCAGAAAAGTATTAAAATCTATATTTATTCAGCTTCTCTGGATCTTTACATAATAAATTCTACATTTATTTAAACTGAGTCTGGATTTTCATTAAGATTAATCCGGATATCCCTGGATAGTTTTTGTATATAAAAGTCCAGGCTTATCCACACTTTATTTATGGTAAAAAAAACCTGAATATCCTTAAATATCTTCATTGTTTGAATCAATTTTGCCTAAGTTTTACCGTACATAAGAAAGCTCTGGAAAGTTGAAAGGTTAAACAATTTATGACCATGGGTAAAGTCGACATAGATTGAACGATTCTTTAACACTTATAATACTTTCTTAACACTCTTAATACTTTCTTTCTCTGCCTTATTTGATCTTCCTTTTATTACCTTAACTTCTTTCCCTAAATCACCTTCTCTTTAATTCCTCCTTCCCTCTATCCCTCCTCTCTTTCTTCTCTGTCCTAACTCAAGCACCTTAGTTTTTAACACCCTCTTGGCACATTTGACTCTGACTCAACAAACAAATCAAACCTTATGATCTTGTAAAGTTTTAAGCCTTTCTGGATAACTTGAAATGCAGCTGCTGAAGTGCATCCTTTTTAACCTAATTCTTGTGGCCCTGCTTTGAATTGATTCCAACCTGAATTTAATTCTTGTGGCCCTGCTTTGAATTGATTTCAACCTGAACCTAATTCTTGTGGCCCTGCTTTGAATTGATTCCAACCTGAACCTAATTCTTGTGGCCCTGCTTTGAATTGATTCCAACCTGAACCTAATTCTTGTGGCCCTGCTTTGAATTGATTCCAACCTGAACCTAATTCTTGTGGCCCTGCTTTGAATTGATTCCAACCTGAATTTAATTCTTGTGGCCCTGCTTTGAATTGATTTCAACCTAAACCTAATTCTTGTGGCCCTGCGGCCCTCCTTTGAATTGATTCTAACCTGAACCTAATTCTTGTGGCCCTGCTTTGAATTGATTCCAACCTGAACCTAATTCTTGCGGCCCTCCTTTGAATTGATTCTAACCTGAACCTAATTCTTGTGGCCCTGCTTTGAATTGATTCCAACCTGAACCTAATTCTTGTCCTTTGAATTGATTCTAACCTGAATCCAATTCTTGTGGCCCTGCTTTGAATTGATTCCAACCTGAACCCAATTCTTGCGGCCCTCCTTTGAATTGATTCTAACCTGAACCTAATTCTTGTGGCCCTGCTTTGAATTGATTCCAACCTGAACCTAATTCTTGTGGCCCTGCTTTGAATTGATTCCAACCTGAACCTAATTCTTGTGGCCCTGCTTTGAATTGATTCCAACCTGAACTTAATTCTTGTGGCCCTGCTTTGAATTGATTCCAACCTGAACATAATTCTTGTGGCCCTGCTTTGAATTGATTCCAACCTGAATCCAATTCTTGTGGCCCTGCTTTGAATTGATTCCAACCTGAACCTAATTCTTGTGGCCCTGCTTTGGATTGATTCCAACCTGAACTAATTCTTTGGCCTTGCTTGAATTGGCTGAACCTGTCCTCCTTTGAATTGATTCCAACCTGAACATAATTCTTGTGGCCCTGCTTTGAATTGATTTCAACCTGTCAATGTGACTTGTCTTCGCTGGAGCCCACACAGATCCACAATAACGAAGAACAATGAGTAACACAGATTTGTACAATAACAAAAATGGGTTATGAGGCATTCCTGCAGTGTCACTGATAATAATGCACTTTTCAATTCTGTGACTCACTTCTACACCCTTGGACAAGGTGAGTCATTGCACCAAGGTAGGTGACCAAAACTTGTCCATTGACGCATGCCTCAGACCCTTAGGTGACTGACATTTTTTTTTTGAAATGATTTACCCAAAATCAATCACCTCTGTACAAAATCAATGGGTCTGAAGTAAATTTGACCCACCCAGAGTCACTCTGGTGACTGACAATTTGGTACAATGACGCACATGTGAGTCACTATTTCTTATGTCAATGAATCACCTTTTGACTGTCATTGCCGGGGTGAGTCACCTTTTGACTGACATTGCTGGGGTGAGTCATACAACTGACAAATGCATAAAGCCCAGTAAGCGTGAAACCTTGTTAGTTTAATGTGTGCAAGGGGAGGGGTTTTGTGATGCCTAGCTGTAACATTGTTGTGAAGAAATGTTTCATTTCACTATATTTCTATCCTCTAAAGTATGTCCCATTTATCTTTCTGACATTCCAGTTTATTCAACGAGCTGATCGGGTCTTTACGAGAGCTCAAAGACAAGGACTATGGAGATGAAAAGCGAGGTGCAACAAGGTGAGATGTACACATTTTCTTGATTAGGTTTAGAAAGTAAAAATTAGTGATATTTTATTTCTTGTAAATGAGGAATTAACCATTCTTACCAGAATGGTTTATCAATCATGCAAGTCCTCCCAAGCATATAATTTATATCTATATTTAGGCTCAGCCAAGGACTAATCTTATTTGCTTCACTGAGCAGCAGTTATGTGGCTTGAGCCCCAGGTGAATGACCTATTGTGTACAATGTAACAGTAGCTGGTTACTAACAAGTGAAGTGTGAATAGACTATGAAGATGCTGTCAATTAGCAATTAGGTATAGATTACCATCTGTGTTGGGTATGGTGTTACAATAGCTGGTTGCTAGTCAATGAATTGTGAAGTCTCTCAAGTTGAAAGGTGTGGATTACCCCTGATTTTCAGAAAATTGAGGATTTAGGTTGGAGGGGTCTAAGGGCCAAAAATTCTTAGTGAGAATCTGCACATTTCCATGGTGCAGTTGTTATAAGTAATATTATTAGTGCTGTCATTACATATCGATTATCGCGACATATTGCGATACCAAAAACTTGTACTCAACTAAGAAATTTTCTCACAACTAGGCTGCTAGGCTACTTCGTATGTTACAATTCTAATGTTACAGTACTAAATCTTAAAAGTCAAGTTTAGGCTATTAAAAACTTAAAAGCGTGCAAAATAATCGTGAAAGAAAAACAACTAATTAAAAATTGTGCTCCTGTTACCAAACACTGGCACGCGCCAATGTCAGTTGGCGAAAAGAACGATAAATTGGTCCCAGAATGTGCCACTCAGGCTCTCACTTCAATGATTTATGAACACGTTGGTTGAATTACCAAACACGTGCATGATGCGTGACGAACATAATAGTCACGTGATCATGTCATCTGCTAGATCTGCAAATCAATTGTTCTTGCGTTCATCATATTATGGAGTAAATTATAACCCATGATTATTTAACATTAGTGAAATTAACAATTTGTGTCGTGAGTTAGTTTTCTTGAAAAGTATCATGATTCTACGATACATTGCAATATTTTTCTCCACGATAATCATAACATAACGAGATTACAGACTAAGAAGGGTTAGTCACCCCATAAAGAGCCCAAACTAACTCCACCACCACCACACAAAAAAATAAAAAATAAAAGACGCCCAGAGTTAGTAAAGAACTTATGTTGACTTTGAAATTGTGAACAAAATTGGGGCTAACTACCCACCCAGGCAAACCATTCCACTCTTTAACAAGTCTGTGCAAAAATCTAAAACACTGAATATCTATCTATGAGAACTCTTTGGTCAACTTCAAACTGTTACCACATGTCACATGAGGATTAGCTGAAACATGCAAGAAATAACAGGAAGTCAAAGCATCACTACCAGATAGGAACTTAAAAACCTGAATCATATCCCCACATACTCTTCTCAACTCAAACGTGGTCAAACCAAGAATTCACAAGCTAGGTTCATCAGAGAGATTCCTTACTTCGGGAATAAGTCTAGTGGCTCTATGCTGAACCTGCTCCAAAAAGAACTTATCCTTTTATAAAAGGGACTCCAAGCCTGAATAGCATACTCAAGGTGAGGCCTGAACTAACTGCTTATACAAATTAAGAACAACCTCTCTACCAAGATAACAAAAATTTCTTCTTATCAAACAAAGCATCCTATTTGCCCTTGCAGGTGCTAAATCACACTGTTTAGAAGGATTCAGATTGCTAGTAATGACAACACCTAGATCTCTTTCTTGATCAACACAACCAAGATTTGAACCATTCATGCAGTAATCAAAAGCCAAATTGCTCTGACCAAAATGAATAAGTTTGCATTTATCAACATTGAATGACATATCACATGTTTGGGATCAAGAAACTAACTTATCCAGATCAGTTTGCAAAAGTGAAGAATCTCTAGCATCATCAACAATCCTGTATAGCTTAGTGTCATCAGCAAATTTACAAATTCTGGAGCCAAGGGAAACATCAATATCATTGATGAAGATTAAGAAAAGTAGCCAATCCAATACAGAACCCTGAGGAACACCACTTGTAACCTTCTTCCATGGAGATACTTCACCATTGACAACAACTCTTTGTGACCTAACAACTAACCAAAAATGTATCCAAGTGGCACACTTTCCCTCCACACCAAGCGCTCTTGTTTTCAACATGAGCTAACGGAACCTTAACAAATGCTTTTTGGAAATCTAAATAGATAACATCCACATTATGACCAGAATCAACTAGTTTAGTAACATCATCAAGAAATTCCAATAAATTAGAAACACATGACCTCTTAGGTAAGAACCCATGCTGGGACACATTCAACAAACCATTGGCCAGTAAATGATCTTGTACAACATTCTTAACAATAGACTCCATGACCTTGCACACAACACTAGTAAGACTCACTGGCATATACTTACAAGGCAAACTGTGGTCACCCTTTTTTTAAATAGGGAGTTACATTAGCAATTCTCCAATCACTTGAAACAACACCAACATCAAAGCACTTTGAAAAGATAATACTCAGGGGAACAGAAAGAACATCAGAACACTTAAGACAACAGGATGTGTACCATCCGGATTGGGTGCTTTATTTGAGTTCAAACCCTTCAATTTCTTAGACACAACATCAACTGAAAAATCAGGGGACTCCTTAGTTAAAATAGACACAAAGTAGTCATTTAAAACTTCAGCCATATCCTTACCACTATTGATAGTAACACCATCATTGCCCTGAAGGGAACCAACAACCTCCTTGGTTTTTTGCTTGGAGGGAACATAAGAGTGAAATGACTTAAGATTAATCTTAACCTCTTTAGACAAACATTTTTCAAAAAGCACTTAAGAATCTCTTATCAAACTCTTTGTGAACTTTTCATGACCCTTATACCTAGCAAGCTCCGCAGGACACCCACTGTGTTTATAACAACACCACAACTTCTTCTTTTTCCGAACAGCCTGCAAAACCTCCCGAGACATCCACACTGGCGGAAAACGCCTATAGACTTTTTAGTCATTCAAAACCTCAGCCATATCCTTAATTACTACTATTGACAGTAACACCATCATTACCTTGATATGTAATATTATAATTGATATATAATCGATATGTAATAGAGCCATGTCGTGACAGCACTAAATAATATATAATATTAGTATAATTATATGCCTTTTATACAAATCGAATGTGAATTGCTAACATTTTTTACTGGTGAAATGTAAGCGCTAGGCTGTTATATTTACTGTAGTTGATTATAACAGTGACTTAGTGAGTGGCATAATGGTTTCTGAAGTCGGGATCTACTGTATGCTGATTATTTCATGTGTAATTTCCTTAAAGGATGTGGAGGCCAACTGCTCACTTTTAAGAGTTGGGGGAGGGCAGAGGTTAGGAATGTTTACCACTTATGTGAGGCAAGAACCCACAACATTTCTTGGTCACAAGCGAAAAAAATTAAACAAGCATAAGTTTTAATCAAATTTTGCTGCTAATCGGCAAATTTCCTTTAATTTTTGAAAAATCGTTGCCAAATTCTTTTTTTGGCTATTTTTTACCAAACTTTGGGCTAATTTTACCAAACTTTGGGCTAATTTTGCTCAACTTTTGGCTAATTTTACCAGAGCCTCTACGTCTTACCTTTTGGCTGTTAAACGATTCTTTTTCTTTTTTCAATTTCTGTAAGAAAACCTTAGCTGTTGTTTTGTTTGAGGAGATGAAGGAAGATTTACTTTGTCTTTGTGTTGTAGTTGAATAATTAAAGATCTTGTTTAACCTTTGTACTATGAATTTCAAGTTGAATAACTGACTAACAATTATATTAATAAATACATTAGGCCCCAAAATTGTATGGGTTGTACATCCATCTGGTATACTTTACATGATGGATGTTTGCAGGATGTGTCATGGATCCACTTTTGTATGGATCCTGAATTAATCTGATGTGAGTTATTGTTCGATCTTATATGGGGCATGCATACATCTTGTATACTGTGCATGATTGCAGGATGTGTCATGGATCCACTTTGTATGGATCCTGAATCAATCTGGTGTGAGTTATTGGTCCATCTTATATGGGTCATGCATACATCTTGTATATTGTGCATGATTGCAGGATGTGTCATGGATCCACTTTGTATGGATCCTAAATCAATCTGGCGTGAGTTATTGTTCCATCTTATATGGGTCATGCATACATCTTGTATACTGTGCATGATTGCTTGTCATGGATCCACTTTGTATGGATCCTAGATTAATCTGGTGTGAGTTATTGTTCCATCTTATATGGGTCATGCATACATCTTGTATACTGTGCATGATTGCAGGATGTGTCGTGGATCCACTTTGTATGGATCCTAAATCAATCTGGTGTGAGTTATTGTTCCATCTTATATGGGTCATGCATACATCTTGTATACTGTGCATGATTGCAGGAGTGTCGTGGATCCACTTTGTATGGATCCTAAATCAATCTGGTGTGAGTTATTGTTCCATCTTATATGGGTCATGCATACATCTTGTATACTGTGCATGATTGCAGGATGTTTCATGGATCCACTTTGTATGGATCCTGAATCAATCTGGTGTGAGTTATTGTTCCATCTTATATGGGTCAGGCATACATCTTGTATACTGTGCATGATTGCAGGATGTGTCATGGATCCACTTTGTATGGATCCTGAATCAATCTGGTGTGAGTTATTGGTCCATCTTATATGGGTCATGCATACATCTTGTATACTGTGCATGATTGCAGGATGTTTCATGGATCCACTTTGTATGGATCCTAAATCAATCTGGTGTGAGTTATTGTTCCATCTTATATGGGTCATGCATACATCTTGTATACTGTGCATGATTGCAGGATGTTTCATGGATCCACTTTGTATGGATCCTGAATCAATCTGGTCTGAGTTATCGATCCATTTTGTGTGGGTGATGCATGCATCATGGATCTTGAGTTGGTTGGAATCCATCTGGTATGGGTCATGGATTTCTACTTAATGGGTCGTGGACCCACTTTAAGTGGGTCCTGAATCAATGGGTAATGCATTCATCTTGTGTGGGGCCTGAATCAATCTGGTGTGAGTTATCATTCCATCTTCTATGGGTCATGCATCCATTTTGTATGGGTCAAGCATCCCATTTTATATGGGTCATGCATTTATTTTGCATGCATCTTGTGTGGATCATGTATCCATCTGGGGTGAGTCATGCATCCATCTGGTATGTATCATGTATTCATCTGGTATGTGTAATGTATCCATTAGGGGTGGGTCAGGGATCCATCTGGTATGGGTCATGCATCCATCTGGTATGGGTCATGCATCCATCTGGTATGTTCGTGCAGATACTTGAGGAGTTTTGTAGGAAATATCAGTAATGCAATTATATCTGCTGTCCGTTTGGTTTTAATTTCCAAATGGACTTCAGAAATGTTGCCTTCGGTGAAAAAATGTTTATCAGAATTAAATCACGGTAGTGTGCGTTGCAAATTTGTGGGTAATATTTCATTTATACATCTATGATTTTTCCACGAAAGCATCTTTATTTGTAAAATTGATCTCCCTAAAACTGGTCATTTCTTGATATTTTTGATCAATTTCATTGAAGATTTGAATCAAGTGTAAACCTATTTGATGAATACTTAGTTACCTCCAGCAACAAATTTCGACAGAGGTTATGTTTTTGCCTACTTTTGTTTATTTGTCATCAAATTATCCCAAGAACTGATGGTTGCATCTTCATTAAATCTGCTATGTGGTTTTTTTCATTACTTAATGAAGAAGCGATTAAAATTTGGGTCATGTCCGATCAGGGGAAGAGCAAAAATGGAGGGGTGGGGATGTTTAAATGAGAGATTTGTCAAGACACAAGTTGAAACTTTTCCGTTGGAATTTGCTGAACAAGGAATTCCTGCCCTGACAGGAAATCCAAACAATCAATTTAGACAATAAAAAAATCAAATCAGGTGGTTCCTGGTATCAAAGAAAATCAGAACATTTTTTTATGCATGAAAGGGAAATGAGGGAATGTGAATCTTGCCTGAAAAGAACTCAAACAATAAAAATTTGGCCGGAATAAAACTTCAAAAAAAAAAGATGCAACCTTTGTTCAGATGCAAATGGGCAATACAGATCAACAGTGAGAAGGATATTCTTTGGCGATAAAACTTTAGCTAGGATGGGGAATGAGGTGGGGGCGGAGGTATGTTCTCTACAGAGTGCTGAAATTCTAGTTCATTTTGCAACAATACGAGTAGTAATAATAATATACCTGTTATTTCTAAATTAAATTAGCACAAAAGACTTTAAGAGTCCCTTTAAATTTGCCATCTTCAAATGTGAGTCATAAACTAACTTTTATCTGACAATTTTCTGAGGGTTTCTTAAGTTTCTAGAAATCTTATATCAACAAACATTTTGTGCATAACAAATAAAAGTTACAGTTCATCTTTCCATACCTCTAAGAATAATGTTTCGGAGAATTTTAGGATTTTAATCTGAGCTCAATTCATAAATTGTGTGACCGATACCAGTTTGCTTATGTAGTACATTTCGTATGGACAGAAACTTTGAAAACCTGGCATAAACACATCTAAATGGGGGATTATGGAATGCATTATTTAATGTATTTTTAATTTTGTAAATTCATTCATGAAGTTGGTAATGATTTTCACAGATTTAGCTCAGCAAATTCTTTATGGACAATGAAATCTGGCAGAATAGAATATGGGTAAGCAACTCACCAAATAGTCATTGATTGTTTTTAAAGAAAAATCATTCCCATAAATTCAATACTTTATAAATTTCAACAGCTGGCATTTTCTTCATTTGTTTTAAAAACTGGCTTCCTATTCATAAATTTGTATACTTGATAGTTCAATCAAAGCATTAGCATTTAAGCTAGTTCATGAATATGCATATCATTTTAATATTTTTGAGATATACATGAATATTTACGACTTTCTTTAAAGGAAATTTTGTTGTTCATCATTTTAAGATAATAATTCTGTTTTGACTTCTCCTGCAAGTTTGGAACAGAAACAGCCATCCTTTTTTTCTTTTTTTTAACTTCCTTTACTCTTGCTTGAAGGGTTAATTCAGTGGTCAAACTAATTCAGTGTTAACACAGGTCTTATTTTGATACTCGTATTGTTAAAAAATGACTTCAGTATTCTTTAGACAAAATATAGCTGATTTGAACATTCATGTCAAAGGTTATCACTGCCATAACATGCACAAAATTTATGTTTGAATGTTCTATAGACTCAAGAATAAAATGCAGTGGCATTTTGTCTGAATTTTGAAATAACACGGTTAACGCAGGTCTTATATTGATACTCGATATCGTTGAAAATTGACTTTTGTAGACAAAATATGGTTGATGTGAACATTTGTATCAAAGGTTATCACTACCATAATGTGCACAAAAAGTGTGTTCAAATAATCTACCGACAGACCTCGCATGTAGGCCGAGTGCTACTTTAATGTTTTACCTGGAAAAACAATCACAGAGAAATAGCTAGTTGAATTTAAAGAATAAAATAAATTAATTAAAGAACATTTTCTGTAAAAAGTGATTTATTTTTTTTTAGCTGAAAAAGAGCAACCAATTTTCGCGATTATCCGTAGACATTCTTATATACGATGGATAATGAAAACTTTTTCTGTATTTCATCCAAATCTTTAATGTGTTTCATGTCCACCCATTTATGGTTTTGCAAACTAAAATCAACATTTTGTTGAACACTTATTACAATTTCAATAGGCAGCATTAATATTGTGTGTCTTACACATATTGGTGGAGTAGTATTTGTGAAGATGGGTTTAATTGTTGTATGTGGGTTCTGTTCCCGAGAGTAGTTGTTAATAGCGATGGGGAGCTTTGTGAGTTTATTTGATGAGCTTTGTGAGGATATAGGATGAGCTTTGAGAAGTTTAGTGAACTTTGTAAACTTATGTAATTAACTTATGTGATGAGCTTATGTGACAAGTTTTGTGAGCTTTTGTGTCAGATGAGCTTTTAGAGCTTAGTAGTAATGAGCTATGTGGGCTTATGTGATGAGCTTTGTGGGCTTATGTGATGAGCTTTGAGTTTTATGTGATTAGCTTTGTGAGCGTATGTTTCAGAAGAGCTTTGAGAACTTAGTAATGAGCTTAGTAAGCCTATGTGGTGAGCTTTGAGAGCTTATGTAGTAAGCTTATTTGATGAGCTTTGAAAGCTTATGTAGTGAGCTTATTTGATGAGCTTTGAGAGTTTATGTGATGAGCTTTGTGAGCATATTTGATGAGCTTTTAGAGCTTGTGTGATGAGCTTTGAGAGCTTATGTGATGAGCTTTTAGAGCTTGTGTGATGAGCTTTGAGAGCTTATGTGATGAGCTTATGTAGTGAGCTTATATGATGAGCTCATGTAGTGAGCTTTGTGAGCTTGTCAGATGAGCTTTGAGAGCTTATGTGATGAGCTTTGATAGCTAATATAGTGAGATTTGTAAGTTTATGTAATTAACTTATATGATGAGCCTATGTAATGAACTATGTAATGAGCTTCTGTTATGTACTTTCATTATGAGCTTATGTGATGTCCTTTGGTGAGTTTTTTAGTCGCTCATATTCAAGGGCTCATTTTCAGCAAGCTTAGTAGGTTTTCTTTAATACATGAGCTTGCGAGAAATGGATTTGTCTGCAAGCTTGCCTTTTTAGTAGGAATAATCTGCTGAATGATGGGAGTTAAATGTCTTTTGATGCTTTTGCTAAAATGCAAGCTCCCTGCAGATATTGCATCTGTATGACATCTTTGAACTTTTCCAGATTAATGGAATACAAGTTAACTTGTTTGAGGGTGTAGATTTTTACTGTAGTTTGTCTGAGGCAGGAGAAGAGGTGAGTTTTTCCCTTCCCCTTTGGAGGGTATTTACCCTCCTGGTTTGGTGCAAAATAAAACTTTCAAAGAATTTGAAAAGCTGTTCTTTTTTTTTTGAGGAAGGGGGGGGGGGTGCTTAATTTCTCACCTGCCAGATGATTCTGCCTGATCTTGATGAAGTTGATGGTTAGATACAGGGAGCTATTAATATTTGGAATAAATATGACTAATATTTTGGACTCTGATCCTCTATTTATGTGGGAGTAGCCAACTAACATATGAGCATGAGTCCCTGCCTAGAAATATCAAACACATCTCTTGTACGAATTAAGTGCTTCAAAAGAGAGTTTGTTAAGTAATTTGTTAAAAACAAAAAGATGGGTCTATATGGGCGGTATAGGGAATATATTACTGTAAATTCACCTGGATTTTCACTAATGGTATAATTATATTGCATTAAATTTCTTGAGATGTAATTTTGAATATTTCAGAACTTCGAGTGGATCACTGCCCAGCATTGAGGAAGCTAGGCTTAGGTTTGATAGTCTCGGCAACGTGTTGTAAGTTAAAATACCACAACTAATTGATATAACCCAACATTGGCTTGTGCCTTTACACAACATCTTAGTTTAACCTTTTAGTGGGTTTAGCTTTTGCACAACATTTTTAGTATAACCCAATAGGGTTATGTTTTTGCACAATATTTTTAGTATAACCCAACATTGGGGTGGGCATTTGCATAACAATTTAGTATAAGTTATTATTGGGATGTGCTTTGAAGTGCTTACTACACTCTTTATATAACCCAACATTTTTAGCACAGTTTTAATGGTAGCCAGGTTTAAAATTTTGTACATGGTGGTGAAGGAATGTTCCTCATTAATGTTCTTGTTAGTGGGGACTCTGAGGACTTAAATAATGTTGAATAAGGTGATGGAAGAAATAACTGGTATTTTATCTTTTTCATATCTGTTTATCAATTATGATGTGCACTTTATATGGTATAGGTAATCATCCAATCATGAATCATGAAATTGATTTAATCACCTGTCAGGAAATTCATCCAATCATCAGTCAGGAAATTTTATAGGTGTGGGTAAGTCATCCAATCACCAGTCAGGAATTTATCCAATCATCAGTCAAGAAAAGCAGCCAATCAATCACCAGTTAGGAAATTGTATAGGTGTACATGTTCATCCAATCAGAAAATTGTATAGGTATATGTGTTTATCCAATCTTCAGTCAGGAAATTGTTAAGTGGTGGGTATTCATCCAATCACAAGTAAGGAAATTTCTAAGGTGTGGGTAATCATCCAATCACCAGTCAGAAAATTGTATAGGTGTGGTTAAATCATCCAATCTCCAGTCACGAAATTGTATAGGTGTAGGTAATTGTCCAATCACAAGTCAGGAAATAGTATAGGTGTATGTGTTCATCCAATCGCCAGTCAGGAAATTTCCAATCAAGTCAGGAAATTGTAAAGGTGCGAGTATTTGTCCAATCATAAGTCAGAAAATTGTAAAGTGGTAGGTATTTATTCAATCACCAGTGAGGAAATTGTTTAGATGTGGGTATTTGTCCAATTACAAATCAGGAAATAGTATTAACAATCACCAGTCAGGAAATAGTATAGATGTAGGCAACTTTTAAATATTATTTTAAAGAAATTTTGCAATGCAAAATTGTCTTGTGTCCCTTTTAGAAGTCAAAATTTAACCTTAAATTGATGCCTTTCACAGATGAAAATGAAATTGAGTAACAGTGGTGTAACTAAGGGAGGCAGCCGCCCCCTAGCCCGGGCCGGCCCTAAGGCGGCTCATCAAAATAGAACGGCTTGTACAGGGCCCTGTGGTTTAAACAAAAGATTTATTCCTGGTGATCTGGAGTGTTGGGGGTTGTTATATCATAGTGCCCCCAGGGCTACACTCGCCCCCGACCCATATGTCCCTAGCAACGCCACTTTCGAGTAAAGACTGCATTTTCATCGCTTGCTATCAATGTCTTCTATCACCAGTTTATTTGCAACATATGTAACACCTAGCTTCACCATGGATTTTTATACTCTTTTTGGTGAATTTTATCCCTATGAAGTAAACCGCAATTTTGTAAATGCATATATGGACTAATAGGCATTGTAACCATATTAGTCAAAGCTTTTTTGTCAGAAAGAACCTGGCTTTACATTTGTTTTTAAAATGGTAAATCCCAGGATTAAATGTCATTATTTTTTTTTACTTCAAATCATTTGTTTTCTTTTTTCACAGGTGTAGAATTTTCTTTGTTTTTTTCTCAATAAATGTGATTTATTAAAAGTATCATTTATTTGCATTATGGGTGGGTATAGATAGATAGGAGAGGTTTTCCACAGTTTGTAAGGGAAAAAAGAGGTCCAAAAAGTGTAAAGAAACCAGTCACAGGCATATTTTTCCAATTAAATGACAGTTTTATAATAAAATTTAATTAAAATCATACAATTTGTTCACAAACATTGTCATTTTCATCTTTTAAAACTTCATGTGATACAATATCAATGTACAGACAATGTGTTGCTCATACAGTTTTTCTTCATAATTTCATTACAATTCTGTAAACCAAATGACTGCTGGAAGTCTGTGATTTGGGTGTTATATATTAAACAGTCCAATTCGTACTCCTGATCGGGAGAACAGTTTTGGTATCTCGATCAGGAAATCGAAAGTATCCCCCAACGCATTTATACAAGTTCAAATTTTGTTTAGAAATCATATAGCAATCTGACAAATTTTGATCACGGGGAATGCAACCACTGCGCAGGGTTTAAATTTTCTTCAGGATATAAAATAATGGCATTTGAATTATTTTTACACTGTGCGCTTTTAAAATTTACCATTTAATATTCAAGAAATTTGAAGAAAAGTGGTGAAGTCTTATTATGTGTTACCGTTACAGGATTTCTGCAAAAAACAGTTTGAAGTTTGGGTTTAGAATTATTTTTGACTTACATTGTAAAATATAGTACAAGAATCAAATCACACTTTTGAATCTTCAATTTATTTTAATAAGACTGAGTGTTAAGAAATAATACACACACAAAGCGACTACAACAAAGACTATGGCGAAGCTTCATTATTCAATAGGCTCGTACTGCGCATGTCCTGATCTCCTGTACGGGTGAATTATGAAATCTCCTGTACGGGTTACCTATGAGATCTCCTGTACGGGTGAACTATGAGATCTTCTGTACGGGTGAACTATGAGATCTCCTGTATGGGTGAACTATGAGATCTCCTGTACGGGTGAACTATGAGATCTCCTGTACGGGTGAACTATGAGATCTCCTGTACGGGTGAACTATGAGATCTCCTGTACGGGTGGACTATGAGATCTCCTGTATGGGTGAAGTATGAGATCTCCTGTATGGGTGAAGTATGAGATCTCCTGTACGGGTGAACTATGAGATCTCCTGTACGGGTGAAGTATGAGATTTCCTGTACGGGTGAACTATGAGATCTCCTGTACGGGTGAAGTATGAGATCTCCTGTACGGGTGGACTATGAGATCTCCTGTATGGGTGAACTATCCTGTACGGGTGAACTATGAGATCTCCTGTACGGGTGAACTATGAGATCTCCTGTATGGGTGAACTATGAGATCTCCTGTATGGGTAAACTATCCTGTACGGGTGAACTATGAGATCTCCTGTACGGGTGAACTATGAGATCTTCTGTACGGGTGAATTATGAGATCCTTGGATTGGGAGTACGAACTGGACTGCCTAAAGTTGCTCAAAAAACTGACCTTTTAGGGATGGAAAATCTTGCAATCCCTCCCAGGAACACAAAAAATGCTGGCTTCCCTCTGGTATTTCCCTGCCAGCAGGAAGACCAGGGTATCTTCGAAATAAGGACCCCTAAATTAAAGGTTATTTGTTGGCACTTTCTTGTGAAAAATTGTAAGGGAGGGTCGGGCGGAAAAAGGTTGTTTTATTTATTTTGTATCTATTTTATTGGTCCTAATTTGGACCTTTGTAACGGATACCATCTTCATCAACAAGCAATTGAAGAAGTTAATAGCAATCGCTCGACACCAGAATGATGCTTCTTATGGTCTATAAAGACTTTTATCATACTTATGACAGACATCTTTTTGCTTCGAATCAAAGGCTGACTGCGCACTGCACTAAAAACAGATTGAAGCACATGGAGCAGTGTGGGGGTAGAGCGATCACTTGATTGAACAAATTGTATCACGTGGTTCCTCGTGTTTGCCAAAACAGTTTACTACACATAGGGTATAAAAAGGTAATATGGCAATGCAAATGTAATTGCCACACCATTTTTACAAAGCGTAGAGATTTTTTAAGATAAAAATGAAAAGCCGCCCCTATTTTTCGGCGAGTTAGGGGTGGCGGAGAAGGGAAGACAAACAACTTTTCTAAGGCCGAGTTGTGATTTGCTGGAAAGGGACATTCTTATTTCTAAAGAAGAAGGTGATAAACCTCTTTGGTCATGGTGTATACCCGCTCTTATTTCCCTCCAAAATTATCAATTTCCCACAAACAAACCTGGTTTGCATAGTGTGCAAGATTTTCCAAACTTGCTCTAGGGCTGACAGAATAACTTTTTGTGCAAAACGAAAATAAGAAGTGGAATATATTTTGTCGTATTAAAAAAGCAATTTTGTTTGACTTTTTACAAAGTGAAGCACTACATTGAGCTCTGACGTGTTGGATGACTCGTACGGTGATATCATAAAATGAGATGAGATGTATAAACGTTAATGAGAAAATAATTTGAATGGAATCTCTGAAAGGCTTTGGATATAGATGTTATAAACACAAGTTTCTCTTTATTTCATGAATTCTTTATTTTCATTACTTTTCTTTATTTATTGTTTTTACTTACCTTTATTATATGTTTTATCTATTTTTTTTATTTTTCTTGTGTGGGTTTCATTTTTTTTTCTTTTCTTTCTGAGCTATATAAGCCACGGGGAACTGAATTTTAATCATTAACAGACCAAACCAGGTCTCCTTCTTGATTTTATAATTATTTTATGTTGATCTGACGACTTGCACTTTTTGTTAAAATATGACTTTAAAGAGGAGTTTCAGGATCTCTAATTATCTGCTCTGTAAGGAATAAGTTGACCATGAAAAATTTAAATCTTTTCTTTCTTGGAGCCTCAAAAATCAGCAATTTATTGGTTCCGATGAGAATAGCATAAGGAACCTAATTGCAGTCATGCTGACGTGTGTGTGTTGGTGTGTGGGTGTATGTATGTGTGTCTGTGACAGCAAGCTCGTAAGCACGATATCTCAAGAACCATACACCATGCAGATTTATGTCATATTTGGTACACAGATAGCCCATGGTCCGTAGATGTTCCCTATTGTTTTTGATGGCGATGTCGTGCATATTAATGAGTGGGTGGGGTTTAATATAAATATCTTTAAATGCTCATATTTTTACAGCCGCATTTCTGCTTTGTATCATATTTGGTTTAGTTATGTTGTTAGCTAGTGTGTACATGTTTATGGTGTCAAAATGTTGAATTTCATTAATATTTATAGTGGGCAGGAATTAACATGATTTTGTTTAAAAGAGCTTATAAGCACTGTATCTCAAGAACGGTAAACTTGATTTATATCATATTTGGTACACAGATAGCACATGGTTTGTAGATGTGCCTTATTTATTGGTGGTGATGTCATTCATATTAATGAATAGGCAGGGTTTAATGTGAAAATCTTGAAATGCTCATAATTTAACAATCACGTGTCTGATTTGTTCCATATTTGGTATAATTATGTTGTTAGCCAGTGTGTATGTGTTCATTATATAAAAGAGTTGAATTTCATTAATATGCGTAGTAGGCGGAGCTTATTATGGTTTTGCTAAAAAGACCTTGTAAACATGGTATATCTCAAAAAGGACAAACTGGATTCACGTCATGTGTTGTGCACAGATAACCCAGTCTGTAGGTGTGCTGTATTGTTTTTGGTGGTGATGTCATGCATATTAATGAGTAGGCAGTGCTTAATGTAAATTTTTGAAGTGCTCATTTTTTAACAATCACATAAGTTTTGTTTCACATTTGTAGAATTATTAAAAGCTAGTTTGTACGTGCTCATTTTATTTTAAAAAAAACATTGAATTATGATAATATGCATAGTGGGCAAATTTCCACTTGCAATATTTTTGGTTTAAAAAAATATATTTTTAGGTTTCACAAAGTAAGAAAGTTTTTAGTTGAAGGAAATATTGACCTTTTGTATTTTTGCATATTCTGCTTATATTTTTTTTGCAGGTTATCACAGAAAAGTAGGTGAGACCATATTCGTTGGCCTTTTGCAGAGAATTCTGTTAATTTCTTTGCATTTGACACTTTTGTCTGTCTGTTTGTGCTGAAATTAATCAATCTTCTAAAGTATCTCCTTTAGCTCATATTCTTGCTGGAATTGTTCTTCCTGTTTTCGTTTAAAACCAGGGTTTGTTTGTTGTGTTATTAACAACAATTGGTGACAAGAATGCATTTTGTTTCTTTCGTTTTAATTTTGTTTTGTGACTACAGCATGAAAGAATGGGATTAAGTTGATACAGGTTGTACGAGCCTTTTCAAGGACCGGTCAATTTTATATGCCTCAAGAAGAGTTTTTAATAATGAATAGATTAGTCTTTGAATTATGCAAAAACGCACATGTAGTTTCCGACTTTGGCTTATCAAAGTTTGCAGATTTCTATTCTATGCACAATTTAAAAAAGAATACAACTCAAAATCGTTCTTGTAATTCTTAAGATTTGTGTCCTATATTTCGGGCACTGAAAATCATTCAGACCTTTTTATTCGGTAAATCATTTATGAAAGATGGAGATTCATAAACTGCTGGGGTATTCAAGTACTCCTATTTGAAGAACAGTCTAGTGGTGATTGATTGAAAATCAATCGTGATTGATTGAAAATCAATAGTGATTGATTGAAAATCAATAGTGATTGATTAAAAATCAATAAGTTAAAGAAATTGAATTTTCTTTCTTGATGGCACAGAATTACATGAACCTTTTCCTGACTTATCATATTGACACCTTTAAATTCTCAATGCTGCAAAACAGTCAATTTCTAAGCTATTTTGATGAAGCATTTTGATATTTTCCTGGTTTATAACTGATTATCTTCCAATCTTCCTCTTCATTTAACCTGTTCATAGCTCTTTAACTTGCCATAGCTAGCAGGGGAGTAATTTGAAATTCTGTTATTTTAATTTGAAATTCTGTTATTTTCCAAGCATGCGTCTTGGCCATATAAACAAGAATTGCTTTGCTCCCATTCCGCCCCTACTAAATTTGAACTCGCTAAGTTTCCCTTCCCAACTAAATGTGAGCTACGTAGCCTCTTCTCACTCTCTAAAATGTGAGTCATAATTAATCCATGTTCTTTGATATGTTTGTTCCCATCTTCAACCACTTTCTATAAGCAATCTTTAACATACAGCTCGTCAAGAAAAGAGCAGCTGGGGGAAGGGAGGGGAGAGTCACAATTGACCATTTCTGACATTTGTATTAAGACATGTAGTTTAAACAAAAGAGTATGAGATATTCTTATGTCTTGAAGAAAAATTTGATCGATGAATTCTTCGAAATTATAGAAAGACTGAAGCTTTATTGTAATCCTGTTGGGTCCAAAGTTTAATGAAAAATGTGACATTTTCAGTGTAGGATAAATGTCTTGCCTTTTTTTATGATCTGAATTTTCCCACCATAATTAATTATAAAATAGATCTAGCTATGCTACAATTAAACAAGAAAAATGTATGTACAAATTTGTTCAGTTGGTATAATCACAGTATTTTTGCCAGTTTGGTAGCATGAAACTATTCAGCTAACAGGGGAAGTAATAATTTGCTAGTGGGAGGGATTGGAATGCTATTTTTTCCAACCTATCATGGAAATTCCCGTTTAGGGCATTATTAATAGGTGGCATGCTCATCAGCTTAACTTATGTTTAATGCGGTGCCACCATTTGGAATTTTCTTAAATGTTTTTTAAATAGTTTTGTGCTGGCTAACATGAATGCCAGAAGTTTCAGTGATTAATTTTAATTTGACTGAACAATATTTTATAATTCAATCAAAATAGCATAACTCATCAAAAGGTATGCAGACTGTTAGGGTAGGAATGTGTGAAGTCTGGGGGTTCCACTCTCCCTCCTCACCGAAAGTAAGTAAAAAGGTCCAGAAATTGTTGTAAAAAATGTCAAGATTTTGCTTTTCAGTCAAATTTAGCCCTCGAGCACAATTTTGTGAACAAAATGTTACACCATCAACAATTTTATTCGTGCTACGATTCCCCTAATCCAAAAAGCTGGCTGCACACCTGGTAGAATTTAGCTAATTAAAATTGGCTAAATTGCTTAAAAATCTTTAAAATCTATAATAAAGCGTGCAAAAATTCCCATGAAAATGCTTTTAAATGTCATAGCAATAATCTTTTGGTTCAATATTTATTAAAAATTTGTGAAAATTGTATCACTTATAATGTTATGCCAGTTTTAATTATTTTTAGCTCGACTATTTGAAAAATACAGTAGTAGAGCTATTCTTCTACCATCGGCATCGGCATCCGGTTAAAGTTTTGGTTAAAGTTGTCAAAACCTAAGTTATGAATGGTGTACATTCATGTGGTTTGGTATAGAGGTAGACGACATGGGTACTGATCAAATGAGCATGACTTGGGGTTGTGTGTGCATACTAATTATCTTATTTGCCTAACAATGAAAATATTTGTCAGGTTAAAGTTTTGGTTAAAGTTTTCATCAGTTATGAATGGTGTACATTCATGTGACTTGGCATAGGGGCAGAGGACATAGGTACTGTTCAAATGAGCATGATTGGGTGGTTGTGTGTGCATACTAATTAGCTTATTTGCATAACATTGAAAATATTTTTCAGGTTAAAGTTTGGATTAAAGTTTTTGGTTAAAGTTTCCATATCTTAAGTTATGAATGGTATACGTCCATGTAACTTGGCATAGGGGTACTGTTCAAGTGAGTATGGTTTGGGGTTGTGCACATACTAATTAGCTTATTTGCATAACAATGAAAATTTACATACAGTTCTTCCTATCAGTCCTCTATTATTCGCAATGTTAATTCTTTCAAACGTCTTCTAAAAACTCATATATTCATCAATTGAACTTTTTTAGTTATGCATTATTGTTATGATCTTGGTCAAGTGAGGCCTTAGCAAAAAGGGCTGTTTAAATAAATGCTCTATTATCAATATTATTATTATTACTATGAAAATGAAAACGAAAAAAACGGAATCTTTCTTTAAATCAGTTCATTGTGAGTTCAACTATTTGTGATATTTCATGTACTTCTTAGATTTTAAATTCCATCCATTTAGCTTTTAGAAAATGTCACAGCTGACAATTTTGTCTCATGAGGCTTTTTTAGTTGTCGTTTATTTTCTTTTTCATAACCTTAATTCATCTACAGCTTAAGGCATGTCTCTTATCATTATCAAATTGTCAGTTTTCATCAACGGATGTTATGAGACGACATCATATCAACCATGTATAATTTACTTTTCATTGTAGCGAAACTGTCTCAATCTTTTTTTCTGTATGATTTTGTGAACAAATTAAAGATAGAATTTATGTTGTTTTGTATCTCTGACACTAATTCAATGGGGTGAGTATGAAGAACGTAAATATTGATATTACACAAATCATGAAAGAACCTGCACGGTTAGAAAATTACCCATAAAAGTAACATTTATAAGAAGTTGCTTTATCACTAACAAAAGTATTAATTCATGTTTATTTATAATTTGTATGTTAATTTGTATATTTTGCTTGTTTTTTTGTAGCCAGATAAAGTCCCATATTTTAGTCTTGTAATGTTGATCTGATATTGTATTCTTATTGAAGACACCTACAGTAAGTATTTAAACATGCAAGCAATATCATATATAATGGCTTGAGATGCTTGGAAAACCAATTCATTCAATATATTGGTGTCATTTGTATAAATAGTCTTCAAATTGTTAGAATGAATCAAATCGAAGCATTTTAATATCAATTTGCAAATTACTGAGATTTTGTTCAATATTTCAATGAAAAATTGTGTACAGTATTTGGCACTTTTAATCCTTGTCGGATTCGGACTAAGCCTGGAAAGGGACCTGCGCTTTACTCAATTTCAGTTTGACATGAAATATTTGTCTATAAGGTCACAAAAACGTTGTTTTCTTGCCCTCCGCCACCACTAACTCGCCGAAAAATATTAAATAAAGATCTTCATTAAAATTAATTAAAATTATTAAAGATCTTCACGCTTCGTAAAAATTGCATGGCAACCACTTTTGCGTTGCCTTATGCTCCAAGCTTTTCAACGTGTGGCTGGCCTTTGATCAGATTTCAATCAAAGAGATAACATGTCTGGTCATTAGTGAACAGAGTCTTTATAGACCAGAATATATGGCATTCTCGTGTCGAACGATTGCTATTAACTTCTACAATTGCTTGTTGATGAAGATATTCTTACAAAGGTCCAAATTGGAAAGAAAAGAAACAAATAAATCTTTGTTCTGCTTATTCCTCCCTTACAATTTTCCTCAAGAAACGGCAAACTAAACAAATTTTGTTAGGCCAAATAATTCTTTGAAATGTGGCTGCAATTCTGACAATAAGTTTTTAAGCCTTTTTTTTATAAATTTAAAATTTACAATAGTTGTCAAGAGCTAAATGGAGATGGGTGTGCATAATTATGATATTGATCTTTTCATTAAAGCAAAAAAGTTCCATATTTTTTTTAATTAAAAATTGACAATATTTGTCAAGAGCTAAGCAAGTGGAGATGGATGCGCATAATTATAATATTGACATCTTCATTGAAGCAAAAAATTTCATTTTTGTTATAAGATTTTTTACTTTTTTTTTGTGAAATAAAGAATTTAATATCAAAATGGAGTTGAACAAGCAAGAGTTGAACTGTTTAATAATGATCAAATTTTCATCTTCATCAATAAACTTCACATAAAAATCTAATTAATGGGGATTTGTCTTTCCCCACCCTCTAGAAACATCCACATCAAGATCCGGAAGAAAGATGCATTGGCCAAACTTTCAAAAAGTTGGGAAATGATTATATTCATTTCCGGACTGTGCAACCCCCTTCCCCCTCTCCTTACCCTTGAAAAATGTTGGCCCTGTACCCCAGTGCATCATACAATTTTCTCAATACTACAATCTCCATATGATGTTGAATTATCATCACAATTCCTTCAAGATAACTTCTTTTGCCTGTAGAATTGGTTTTGGAACTACTATAGGTTATCTTTCTCTGCATTTCTGAATAGTTTTCTTTTAAAACTTTGGTTAATAGATCATCTTCCAAAAAGTATTTACAGAAAGTGATGAATATATTTGTTGTATTACATGTACAGTAGTTCGATCATTCCGGCACCGCTCATATTAAGTGACAACATTACGACAAAATGCAAAAACAGCACTGTACTGTAGAAGATTATAAATTTTGATAAGTAAAATAGTAGTTAACCGTATAATTCATTTTGGTGTTGTTTTTGATATGAGGGTGTACAGGATTTTACACATTTTGTGTATAAATCCTTGAGAAAATGTTAACCTTTGATTTGCATATCAAAATTCTCTTCCAACGCAGTGCTGCTTTGTTATTTTTTTTTTGGGTGTGAGGTTGCTGTTCACAATTGCATGATATGTATTGCAAAAATGAGGAAAATATGAAAGGGAATATTTATGCATATTTTGAAAATGTTCATGCGCTGCACAGCTTCTTAGAGACAAAATCTGGCAATCAAATTCAACATAAAAAAAATCAATTGCAGCAAGCCGCTTTGAAGAATATGATTAGTATGATCACAACCGGAAATGTATATCCTGCCATTTTCTGTTGAAACTTATACCTTTTCTGTAATTAATGTCTCTGAGTTACAAAACAAGCCGCATCCACCATAGCAATGCGGTAACTTGGTTGGGGCAAACAAAACTCAAATCCGCAATCGTGCATTACCAATGCATTGACATTTAGATGTTCGCGAGGCCTGCCGTAAGCTTTGACCCATTTATAGCACTTCTTCGGATCTTTAGAGTTTTTAGCAAAAGGGATCAACAAAATTCAGTTTGCTAAGTGTTCTGGGTAACAGCAATCAGATTTACAATTGCCTGCAGCGCAATTTTTGTTCACCATTTTGCCGTCACTCAGTCTGTGTGCAGAAATATGTTTTGTACAATAATATTGCATTGACTGTATGAGTGCATGCCGCTAGTTAGCTGTAATAGACCAGTATTGCATAGGATGTTTGTAAAGTTAAGCAGATTTTGTTGCTAGACAAATTCATGCGGTGAATGGTTGAAAAAGCTGTCAATCATCTAATTCAGACAGGTTAATTGTGGATAGGCATGGGCGGAATTTGCCCACCAAAAGAGTAGATAGGCATAGGCGGAATTTGCCCACCAAAAAGTAATCACAAAATAAATTTGGCCTACAGAAAGTTGGGAGGGGCAAAAACATAAAATAACACTAGAATCACAAAAAATGACCATACACAAGATAAAAGATAAAAATATTGGAAAAAGTGGAGGGTCCTTGCACCCCTTAATCTTACCAATACATGTGGTTAGGGGTGGGGGTTGATTTACACTGTTAAACCCATGCTGGAATTGGTATGAGAGAGGGCACTGATTTGTCCTTCATATTTTTTTAACTGGTTGCCTCTCGTTAGCATGAGAATATATCAATACGAGATTTTTTTATATATACATTTTTTTATGTGGTTTATATTAACAAACAAAATAATTCTTTATCTTTTCTACTTTTTATCTTTTATTCCTAACTTCTTGAATTTTTTTTTACAGATCTAGTTCAGAGAGCGTAGAAACTAGAGACATTACCACCCGGAAAGGAGAAGATCATCTAGAAAGTGTGAAGATTGTCGATCTGGACCTTATCGCAACGCTGGGAATGGGTGGATTCGGACGAGTTGAGCTGGTAAACTTATGCATATGTCTATTATCTAATTGTTGTGTAATATAATTGTTGTGTGATTTATAGAGGGATTTCATCATGTAAATCTTAACTCCACTGGAAGCCATTTTGCAGGGCAGGGCAGGGCGTCTTTGCGTTTCATGTGCCTTCACACAGCTCAGTGACATCACACACACAACAAACATACTCCATGCTCACCTACCTACCAGTTCAGCGAATTTTACTGATTGCAGATTTTTTTTGTTCTCTTTCGATATTACTTCATATTTTCTTTAACTCTTACTCTACCAGTACCTTTTTGAAAATTCGCCTGGGAGGCGGAGTCAAAAACGGGGCACCCAAAACAGCGATAATATTTCCGCATGATAGAGTAAGGGTTAAGCACAGGCTGATTATTGAAGGGTATTCTTGTTTTCCAAGCAGCAGCATCGGCTCGTTTCGCTCCAGTGACCCCGTGGGCCGCCCACCAGGACCATGCTGCAAATATTTTCCAGTTGGCACACTTGTCGCGGGTTGATTAACCCTTAATCTACCAGCAGCTTTTTAAAAAAGTTGCCTGGGAGGCGGAGTCAAAGACCTTAAACGGTGATAATATTGTCGCGTGGTAGAGTAAGGGTTAAGGTTTATATCTTCACCGGGAATATGAAGAGTAACTTTTACATAATTATGCAATAATGCTTCCATGCTCCAGAGGGGGCACTCTGCCATTTTAACTTTCATTTGTGCCATTCTTCTAATCTAATATTTGATTTTGGGTGGAATCTTTTCAGAGTCATTCTTAATATGAAAATTGATAATGAAGTATAATGTTTAGCTTGACTGCTCAAGGTTCATTCTGAATTTTATGAATGGAAGAAAACCTGGTTTCAGATCTCTGGTGCATTTGGTTGGTTTTATCCCTTTTTACCCACATGCAGCCTCGCAATTTGCCATCTGATATTGCATTTCATTAATCATTTCCAAACATCAAAGTTACAAATGATTTGGTGTAAAAAAAGACACTAATAAGAATGAAAAATCATACACATGATTGACTATGCATGCTTTTCGGAAATAATTTATGAGAAGTAATTTTGTAAAGAGGTGGGTGCTTCATGTATATACGTTTTAACTACTTTTGATGTGAATTTAAAGGCATTTACATTAGTTTAAATGCCCTAGCAGGATAAGCTTTGTCATGGTTTAGTGATGGTCTTATTACTTCCACGTTTAATTTTATGAAGTAAAACTTTAATGAAGATTATCTTGTTTGATTGAGTGTATTGAAAATCGTCTGGAATAGTCGTTAAATTTTTCAAACACTAAAATTTCCCACTTTGTGCTCATCAAAGTTTCAATGTTTTAAAAATTGTCATAGTTTTCCTTCTAGATCTATTTAGCAGTGTGCATTCCTTAAGTGGCCCATCTTTGAGGAGAGGGAGTAAACTAAATTTACGACTCTTTTCTTGAAAGAAACTTGCAAGATTTTTCACTTCCTGTTAACATTTTATGGATGCTTAAGATTAAGTACATGGTTTATATGGTGTTAAAACAGCCATTTCTGTATCTGTTGACAGTGTAGACAGTTATGATGGCATTTTGGGAAGCACTTTGTGCTCCCAATTATTATTCTTTGGACATATATACATATATGAATGTGTAGAAGTAACTTGAGCTAAAATGCTTTGAAACCATGAAAACAGCAAAAACGTTTATCAAAATGGATTAAACATTGACTATTTTACAGTGGTTTTAAATCTCAGGCATCAGTTTGCATATTTTATCTACATCTCAGGCATCGATTTGCATATTTGATCTACATCTAAGGTATCAATTTGCATATTTTATCTACACCTCAGGCATCAATTTGCATATTTCATCTACATCTCAGGCATCAATTTGCATATTTTATCTACATCTCAGCCATCAATTTGCATATTTTATCTACATTTTGTTATGTGTTACAGTGCAACCGTGGTATTTTCTTTTGTAAATCCTTTGTTTTGAAAATGTCTTCAATTTTTGATTTAGCAATTCTGTCCAAAAGTTTAGGTCTTTACCATACCCTGAAGCAATTTCTAGCAGAAATAGACTTTCACATCCTTTTCAGTGACTAAGATATAGAATATAAATCTATAGAATTGAATACAGATTTTGAGCTGCCTGCCCAGTAACACATCACAAGTTTCGCATAGATTAAAAATCAATCAAACTTTGATCAGCCATAACTCAAAAACTAAAAGTCCTATTTACAGAATTTAAAAACTGATCTGCTCAGATTTAGAAGGATTAGTTCAGGGGTCAAGCAAGTTCATCTTATATGAAAAAGGGCTTCAAAAGAAACAAAATAATGAAGAAAGCATTCAAAAATCTTATTCCATTAAAGGATTAGTTCAGGGGTCAAGCAAGTTCATCTTATATGAAATAGGGCTTCAAAAGAAACAAAATGATGAAGAAAGCATTCAAAAATCTTATTCCATTAAAGGATTAGTTCAGGGGTCAAGTATGTCCATCTTATATGAAAGAGGACTTCAAAAGAAACAATATGGTAAAGAAAGCATCCAAAAATCTTATTCCATTAAAGGATTAGTTTAGATGTCAAGCAAGTCCATTGTATATGAAAGAGGAACTCAAAAGAAACAAAATGGTGAAGAAAGCATTCAAAAATCTGACTCCGTTAAGGAGATATTGAAAGTTGGAAGTTCTGTCCTACCTGTGTAGAAATGACTGGTGTAGTAAGTCTACTATGTATGGAGTTTTAAACCATTTGGGTAGAAACGACTGAAATCAGACTAGTTGTGATGTCACATATGCAGATTCCTCAAAGGTTTATACATATTCATGTATCATATTTTGTCCTGCGATTTTGTGGCTTAAAAACATTTGATATGACAGGAAGGTAGTAAAACATAATCTAGTAAGGGTAATTTTGATTTACCACCTGAAGAAAATTTGAGGAAATATAATTCAAATTGTAAACAAGTTGAATACATTTTATTTAGAATACATTAACAATTGATAAGAATGTGAGGATGAGGGTGTCAACCTTCTGCAGTAGATTTACCAATACCAGTCATTTCTTTCTACACAGGTGAGATATAACTTCAAACTTAAATATCCTGTTGATGGAAGAAGATTTTTAAATGCTTTCTTCACTATTTTTTTTTTTTTTGAGTTTCTCTTTCACATAAGATCAACTTGCTGGACCACTGAACTAATCCTTTAATACTCTTCCAATCAAAAGTAGAAATTGCTTCAGGTCCGAAGACAGTAAGGATATAATGTGAAAAATTAACGAAATTAATGAGCGTGAATAAATCAAATCAATTCATTTGTGATATACCCCATCATCAAACGCCGACACAGTATTTGTTTATGAATTGTTATTTATTTTTTTTTTTTGGCTGCTTAAATTGTAGTTGAAATAGAAAGTTGAGCATTGTTAAATTAAAAATGTTATTTTCTGCATGTGCACTAGATTTTTGGTTCGCATGAGAAGCATAGTGCGAACCTATGTAATGGCGATTTCATCCGTCCAGCTGTCCGTCCGGCCGTCCCCAGTTTTTCCTGAGATTTCCTCAGAAATGTTTTTTGAGAATTCCTCAGAAAATGTTAAAGTTTCTTCAGAGTTCCTCGGAAAAAGTTAAAAGTTTCTTCACATATCCTTATGGATGGTAAGAATTTCTTTATGGAAGGTTAGAATTTCCTTATAAAATGATAAAATGTTAAAGTTTTTTAGAGACACTTTAAACAGATTGAAGATTAATTTCCTTAAAAAGTCTACAAAACATTTGATTTTTCCTTAGAAGATAACTGTAGAATGATATAATTTTCCAATATTCTTCAGAGATCCTCAAGCATTTCTCTCGTAGCACTGGAGATTCAAAATCCTTAAAATTCCTCAAACTTTTTGGGAATCAACGGTTGTATCAGGCATGATTATTAAACTCTGCCTTTATTATTGTGGTCATTAGCATAAAGTAACTACAGTATATAAACTGACCAGACTTTTTTACTTAGCATGCTTAGTCAGGGTGTGTGACAGGATGTGACTGCATATGGACATTGGGAGGGATGCCATATGGGACATGGATGGGGGCCATGCGGGACATATGATATTATATATACCATGCGGTATATCAGCCATAATTGTTTGACTTATTTAACTTTTTTTTTCTTATTCAACAGGACATTTGCATATAAGTTATTATATGAACTGACACTTTCATACATAGTATGCTCAATCAGGGACTGTGATAGCTAGGATGAGACTTCTTATGGAGCCATTTTGTTTCTTTTGAAGTCTTCTTTCATAGAAAATGGACTTGCTTGACCCCTGAACTAATTCTTTAAATCATTTTCAATGGTCCAAGTATGAGACCCATTTTTCAAAATTCTCACGAATGAGGAAAACAGGTGCCCTCACTTTGCATCAGAGAGGTCCTTTAAAGTCTTTGCACAGTCCAATTTCCTCTCTGTAGGTCCAATTCAGGGAGTGCCCAGTGGTTGAGAAGTCAGTCTCGTTCTAAAAAGGCACTGGGATCGAATCTCAGCCAGAGCGTTGTGCAGTGTCCTTGAGCAAGACACTTTATCCTGTTTGTTCCAGTTCACTCGGCTGTGAAATGAGTACCAGTTTTAGGTGGGGAGTTAACCTGCGATGGACTGGTGTCCCATCCAGGAGTCAAGTACTCTCATCCGCTCATCACTATGGAAACCGGGTATAAGCACCGGCTTTATAAGCCCTGGAGGCTTAAAGAAATGTAAACAAAAAATGTAACTCACTTTTCAGCAGAGAGTTCCTTTAACAAATTAGTCCGATTTTCTCTCTGTAGGTCCAACTTACAAATACCAAGCAGACTTTTGCCTTGAAGTGCCTGAAAAAACACCACATCGTGGAGACGAGACAGCAGGAACATATCTATTCTGAGAAAAGATCATGTTTGAATCTAACAGTCCATTTATTGTCAAGTAAGTAATGACTTTTTTTGCCTTTGAATCCTTTCTCAAGTCAATAAACTTATTGGGTCTCCATGGTTACGGTGGTGCAAGCAAATGAGAATCAAGGACTTCTCCCGGATGGGACACCGTTCCATCGCAGGTTTATCCAAGTAACACAGCTAGGTACTCATTTACAGCTGTTTGTAGTCTGTGTCAAGTGGATAAAAATGTTAGTATTTGAATATCCAGGGTTGTGATACTCCTTCCCAAAGTGTGGGGTGGGGTGGGGGGGATATGGGGCCATACTTTTCCTCCACAAAGTAGAGGACACAGTCCCCTGAATCCAATTTCTTGCATATGAGATTGTCCCTTTAACTGTGAACCACTGCATTTCTCAGAGTTCAAGTCACTATTTTCATTTATGGTACTTATCTATCTTTGCTTGTTTCTGTGTGCATTTCCTTTAAGTATCATCGAGGGATTCAAACCTGCCATTGGCAATTTCTTGGATGATCCTTCCATTAGATTAATCGCAAGAGGACGTGTGAAAACTTAATTTTGTTTACGAATAGCTAAGATTCAAACTGATAATTAACTTTTCTGTCAAAAATTTGGAGATAATGTTGATTTTTCCACGCAGTGCAAATTATTAATGTTTGTGTCATTGACAGGTTTTTGCCGATTTGCCCCTGTGGTTATGTTTGTTGTGGTCATTTGACTTTTTTGGTCCCCTTAAAACATACTCGGGTACATCTGGGACCCCCGAGCCTGGGTCCACGTAGTCAGGTAACATCTGACTGTAGTTTCTCCTATAGCCACTACATGGCTGCTATACACAGTCAGAAAATGCTATATATATATATATATATATATATATATATATATATATATATATATTTATATATATATATATATGTATATATATATATATATATATATATATATATATATCAATATATATATATATATATATATATATATATATATATATCAATATATATATATATATATGTAGGTATATATATGTATATATATATATTTATATATATATATATATATGTATATATATATATATATATAATATATATGCATTGGCTTATTATAGAAGCGTAGATGAATTTCGACGCTACAAAACTAGGCCTCTCCACGATGATCGCATGTCAACTTTTGACAATGCCTTTTATCGTCATGGATCACTTTTACGTAATACAAATTAAATAGATATATGCAATGATACTATATTAAGACGTTCACTTATGTTTTGTGTGTGAGTTTGATAAAGAAAACTGAAAAGTTGCATTTTGTATAAGAACCTTCGCTATACTGACAGCGCCTTGGATAGATGTATCTATTTAGTTAAAAAGTTGTCGAACAATAAAGCGACGGTGCAGTCAACGTATGTATAGCATTAAATTGAACACTGCACGCATTTACTGACAAACATTTTCAAAATTGCAGTGCCCGCGCTCTCGGTGATACGCGCACTAATTGTGTACACGTTTCCTAAAGTGAGGGATTTGCGAAGTAATCGGAATGTCATTTTTCCGTAATTTAGATGTTTTTTTACGCACAAAATGTTCTTCATTTCATTTGTAACATAGTTTGAAAGATACTTGAAATAAGTTTCAAGATGGTAATGAAATCAAAACCATAGCTCGTAAGTACTTTGTCAGTTTTGAGAAGGGTTTTCATTTCATGATTATGTTATTTGTTGTTGTCTGACGGTGGTTTTCAATGTTACGAGTGTATTGTGCGCTGTCTCACTCAGTATGCAAGTATTGCCTTGCAAGTATAGTGCCCTGCTGAGTAAGGTGTTTATCTCACCAGGGTCCACGGGGCAACTTGCTCCCTTGCCCACCTGCATTGCATTCCTGTACATGACTCATCATATACTGTATGATATGGTTGAGAAAGTATGAATTTGAAGTTCAAGATGACATATTTTGCGTGAACTGCTATTTTTCCCCAAGGTTTCTTTCCTCTTGGTTCATCAATGAGAGTAAATACTCTCCCCTTTTATGATCAGAAACAAATCAATTTTCATTTCGTCCTTGAATGAGAATATGAAGTGAGAAAAAATCTTCTTAAGTAATGAAAGCCATTAAAAGATACTGAAATAAAAAGATAATGGAATTTCTTTCCTTTAAGAAGTTTATAAGTACTGTTTCTTCATTAGATTGGAAGTGTGCATGTTTGCTGCGAGAAGTTTAACCACTGAAAAACGTTTTATAAAGAATTAAAATTCAAACAGATAAATTGAGTGAAAATTGTGTAATGTGATAATGTGTATCAAGCATATTAGTGTTTTCATATGAGAAGAGCAAAAATGAATCAAAATAATATGATTTTCTTCTTGGTTCATTAACCCTTACTCTACCAGCACTTTTTTTGAAATGCGCTTGGGAGGTGGGGTCAAAGATGGGGCACCCAAAACGGCGATTATGCATATATTTTTAAATTGGCACACTTGTCGCGGGTTGATTAACCCTTACTCTACCAGCACTCTTTTGAAAACTCCTTGGGAGGCGTGGTCAAAGATAGGGCACCCAAAACAGGGATAATATTGCTGCGTGGAAAAGTAAGGGTTAAGCACAGACTGATTATTGAAGGGTCCTCTGTCTTCCGAGCAGCAGGGTCGGGCTCGTTCCGCTTCAGTGGGCCGCCCACCGGGACCATGATGCATATATTTTTGAGTTGGCACACTTGTCGCGGGTTGATTAGCCCTTACTCTACCAGCACTCTTTTGAAAACGCGCTTGGGAGGCGGGGTCAAAGATGGGGCACCCAAAACAGCAATAATATCGCCGCGTGGTAGGGTAAGCGTTAAGGAGGAGATTTATATTCCTTACCTCCGCTGTCAAATTCCATTTTCAGTAATAAATCACTTCTTATATATTATTTTGTTGAATTAGAACGAAATGAGAATTTTTTTTTTAATTAATAGAAGTCATTAAAAGATACATTGAGGCAGAAGATGATGAAAATTTTTCTGCAACATATTGTAAATTATAAGTAATGTTTCAACATTAGATTAGAAATGTTGCGTGCTTTCTGCGAAAAGTTGAATCAGTGAAATGATCGCTTCAGGATAATTCCTACTGCTTTGAAAACTCATTTTACTTACAAGAACTTGAAATTCAAACCAATAATTACAGTTTGGAGATAATGTTGATTAAGTCACGAAGTGCATGCTTATATTTTTGTCTATTTCATATGGGAATAGCAAAATTGAATCAAAACATAACCTTATCTTCTTGTTGGTTTATGATGGATGAAACATTAATATTCCTTACCTCCCACTGTCAAATTCCTTCATGAAAATAAATTTTTAGAATAAACAGTAATCATTAAAGTGAAAGATGATGGAAATTTTTCTGCATGCATATCTTAAAATATAAGCAAGGTTTCGACATTAAGATCAAAAGAGCATTATTTTCTTCTTGGTTCAGTAAGGAGGAGGCAAGGTTTCGACATTAAGATCAAAAGAACATTATTTTCTTTCGGGTTCATTAAGGAGGAGACATTTATATTCCTCACTTCCTGCTGTTAAATTTCATTTTCTGCTATGAATCACATCTTATGTTTAAATTTTTAAAAGAGAAAGAAATGGGAAATTTTAAAGGAGTTGTGGTGCATGGCTTATGTTTATTTTTTTTGAAAGAGAAAGAAATGGGAAATTTTAAAGAGAAAGTTTTTTTTTTTGTTGACGTAACAATGCTTTTTTGACGATCTCAAACTTTAGTCAAAGGGAAAAACAAACAGTCAGTTATCATTGCAGTTAAAGAGAAAAAAAAACATTTTTTGTCATTTTTCAACAAATACTGGACAGAATTTATTTTTATTCAAATATGATGCGTATTAGATAATAGTTTTCAACATATGTGAGTACTATTAATTTTTGCTGACTGGCTGAGGCGACACAAGTATTCACAAAAAGTATCCCATTGACTTTAATGATAAAGTTTCTCCTCCAACATAGCAAAACCGTACTAAGCTCATACACAGTTACGTTGACTCTGACCTCAAGAATTAAAAGGAATAATGAGGTGGAAGATGAAGGAAATATTTCTACAGCATACTTTAAATTATAAGGTTGCCACATTGGATAAAAAATATTAAATTTGAAAGTAAAAAATATATCTTTTTCTTTGAAATAACAAAAGGCATTGAATGGTATTGATATTAAAGTTGATCAATTTTTCCCTAAATGATTGTAAATGAGTTATGAAATTTTCTGGAAGTTTTTGAATGGACATATTTTCCATGAGAAGATATTTTCCATTTAATCTTTGACATTACCAAATGTCATGCTTCTGTAATAATTTCTAGTGCATTTAGAAGATTTAAATAAAACAAAGTGTTTCGGATTTGTTCCAAACTTTCCAGTTTTTAAATATGACAGACAGATTTTGCGGTTTTCAAAAAATGCAAATTTTCATGTTTTCAAACAATTTTACTTGTAGTTTTCTCAAATTGAGGATTAAAATTTCTAGTTTACAAAAATTTCACTTTCCAGTTTTCAAGAAACAATAATTTGATTTCCAGTTTACAAAAAATGATTATTTAACTTTTCAGTTTTCAAAATATGATGGTTAGACTTCACAGTTTTCAAACCTATGTACAAAGCTTAACATGCAGCCACATTTCAAGTATTCACATGTTTTGAAATATTGTGGAGAAGGTATTGGAATTGTATAGATATGTTGAGTCACAAGCAAGAACTTTATTACGTTTTCAAATGCATGGGGAAGGACAGTACCGACCGCTCCAACTACTGCCCCATTGCCCTTACTTGCTGTCTCTGTAAAATTATGGAAAGGATCATTAACCAGAGACTAAACTGGTTCCTTGAGACCGGACAGAATCTTCTCCCCTTGCCAAAGCAGCTTCCAGAAACGTCCCAATACCCTGAACTAGTTAATCACGCTTGACACCGCTATCCGGTTATCCTTTGCAAAAAAGGAACACCTCATTACCATCTTTTTGACCTTAAGAAAGCCTTCAACACTACATGGCCTCAGAGGCCACCCCCCCCCCCCTCATTTTTATTCAAAACTTCCTTTCATCCAGGTTCGTATTGGCCACACCCTCTCCAACCCTACCCCCAAGAAGAGGGCTTCTCCCAAGGCAGCATCTTTTCCCCTACTCTCTTCAACCTGAGCATTAACAACATTGCGGACAACCTTGGCCTCAACATCAAACGTGCCCTCTACGTGGATGACCTCACCATCTTCTACTCCTCCCTTAGCTTTTCTCTCATCAAAAATAGGCTCAACTTAGCCTCAACCGACTGCAAGATTGGTGCAACAATAGTGGTTTTAAATTCTCCAAAGACAAGGCAGTCTGCATGCACTTCTGTCATTTCAACTGCCTCCACCCCAACTGCAATCGCATCCCTAAAGTTGACCACACTTAAGCTCCTGGGTTAACCCTGGACCATAAGCTCTCCTGCAAGCAACATATCACCAACCTAAAACAGAAATGCAACAGCTCCCTTAACCTTCTCCACCTCTTCAACACCACTTGGGGTGCGAACCCACACACTCTCCTCGAAATCTTCAGGCTCACCATTCATGCCAAGCTTGACTACGGCAATATTGTCTACTAGTGCCGCTCACAACTTTACCTCAACGACATCAACACCATCTAAAATGAGGCCCTCAGGCTTTGCCTGGGTGTCTACCGGACCTCCCCCATCACCAGCCTTCACGTTGCAGCCAATGAACCCCCTTTCTGCTAAAGTGTAAAAAGCTTAACCTTTCCTATGCTTTTAGAGCCCTCACCAACACCCAAAATCCTGTATACAACCTCATTAAGTACCCCAATTTCTCCACCTTCTTTGATTGGACTAAAACTCTTGCCCATTTCTTCAGCTTACGCATCAAACCCGACCTCCACCATCTCGGCATCAACCCCGCCACTCTTGGCACCTTCTCCTGGCCCACTTTTGCTCCCTTCTATCCTAGGTAAAGATTTAGGAAAAGTTTTTTGGAAAAGTGTATTATTTAGACTAATTCATTGGTATAAGAATATCCAAAAAGTCAGTTAGTTTTCAATCATCAATTTTCTACAGTGTGTGAATTTTTAAAAACATAGGAATTGTTCCTAATTTATAACAACCCTCATACAGCAATCCTAATGTCAACCTGTACTTAGGGATGTGTATATTAACTAAGTATTTACCCCAACATGGAAACGCAATCCATCCTCAAAAGGGCAGTAGGCTTTGCAAGTTTGCATAAGGGAATGACCGATACATGCATGATGATTATGCACATAAACAGTATAAAATATTATGTCACTGGATAATTATGTCATCACTTATGATTAAATGGTTAACTGACCGTAATGGTGACAGCTGTACGTCTATGAAAAAATGCCAACCTTTACAAGTACTCGCAACCATGGCTGCTAGTTTGGCTGATTTCTGGCTAAATATGGCAAATTTGGCCGTTTTGAAACATGTTTGGTCAGTAATCATTTTTCAGTACCAGCCAAATGAAATTAACCTACGTATATGAAGATTAATGTGTAAATGTTAGAAATTTTGTTATGCTTACAGAATGTATTTTCTAACCATACATTGTGGTGGAATTGACTGTTGACCTCGCCAACATCATTAATCGAGCGAGACGTGATGGCACCATGCATTGAATGTCACATAGCTTTTGTTAGAAGCATAAATTTTTAGACATCGCTATAAGGTAACCTCATTGCACCCACCACAAAACTAAGTCATCACTGAGAACCAATCTGGCAGTCATTTACAACTAACCTCCTTTGGCACATATGACTTGACTGTTAAGGTGCCATTAAACCCAAACAAACAAACAAACTGAATACAACTCATACAGGAAAGTAAAAACTCTTGGATTTTTAACATGATGAATAATTGCCCCAAAATGGAATAGACTTCAAATAAAACTTAAAAAACATCATAAAAATATCAGATATGACAAAAATTAAATCAATGAAAGCAATCAATTCATCTTGCATTGTTATGGGTTGAGCTATAACATCATTGATGTCTAGTTGCAAGTTTCTACTGCAAGTATCAAAATTTGTATAATTTCATTCTGCAATATCCAAAACAATATAGTCATACTGTGGGTATGTTTTTCAGTTGGTGGTAGGCTGCACGCCCCTACCACATTTAGTATGAATTGCACCCCCCCCCCCCCTCCTTCTTTGGGATTGGATGGAACTGAGGATATGATGAGGGGAATACACCAACAATTTTGATTGGGAGGATGGACAAGTAACACAACTTAAAATGATTGGAGTCAACCTCCTCCTCCCTCTCCTTCCTCTCTCCTGGACACCCCGCCACTGAGAATCAATACCTGATAACTTGAAATTGTATCAGGTTTAAGTCGAGTGTGGTTTTTAACACCATCCACGTGTTAAAAAAACCCTTGGCGGAAACTTGTAACTTAAATAAAAGCATGAAAGATAACACATTGAAAAGCTGTCAACCATCGGAAAATAATTTATTGAGGATATATATATCTGCTACAGCTTCACGACTTCACAACTAATTTTAGAATCAGATAATTATACTGAGTGTCAAGTAAAAGGTTAGGTGTTACAAAATAAGAAGAAGAATATAAATTAGCGGAAAATCTAATTTCACTTTTGGGGATGAAGTACTGATAATTCAGGATATGTGGTAAATTATAGCTGAAAAATCCTATTTAGGCCTCAAAAAAATTGTTGTTTTTCCTGTTAATTTTGTTTTGTATATATCATTTTATTTTTGCTGCTTTCATTTTAGGGATAACTTAGGGTTTAAGCTTAGAAAGATAAAAGTAAGGTATAAGAAAAAATGAAATTAAATCATATAACAATGATTTACTGATATACTATGATTTCTCCAAATTCTTTTCTTATATATGTTTGAGAGAGAAAACGGTAATCTTTCTCTGTTATTAAAAAGAATACACTAAAATTGTCTTGGATTTGTCATTATGACATCACACTGATCTTTGCCAACACACTCATAATCTTTGAAATGCAATAACTCCTAAGCGGAAAAGGATATCAACATGATTTTTACACCAAATTGTTCCTTTTATAGTCCTCAATCATATCATATAGATAAAAATAAAAATTCATGGGAATATTCCTTTAAAGGTGTATGGACAGCTATAAAATTGTGTTTTATTTTGTAATGAAGATAATAACTGTAGAACAGCCTTTAAATTCTGAAAGTATAATCAAGAATTTTGTGTGTGTGATTATTTTGAATTATTTAGTCTATGAATTTATGAAAATGTGAATGTGTTTTCCACATAGATTGGAAGGGGTGGGGAGGGTGAGGGGATGACAAATATCCCAAATCAATTTGTCAGGATCAGTTCTTGCATTCAAAAAGTAACAATTAAGATGGTAAGACCTAAATATTCATCAAGTAAAATGCTTCATTTTTATCAATTGGATGAAATTTTGGTATTCTCATTGTTTTAATTGGTTATTTGATAATTTGAATAGATTTTATTTGAAACTCTTGTCTTAAAATATCCATATTTAGTGATGAAATTGAGTTTTTTCTCTTAAAACGTAAGTGAAATTTGAAATGATATAAACTGTTTTTTCAGCATGTGTACTTATTACTATTATTCACTTATTTTTCAGAATTGTTCATTTTCGTAACTGTTGAATTCATTAAACGCTCAGTTAAGGTAAAAATGGAAAACAAACAGTGGAAGTACTACTGTGTGTGCTAAGCTATGTGAAATTATTCACTTTCTGGATTTGGGGTGTGACTTCTTTATCAAAATTGTGGAAGAAATTGTGCGTAAATGTCCATTTTTGATCAATTGAAAGTCTGGTTTTAAAGGATTAGTTCAGCGGTTAAGCAAGTGTATCTTATGCAAAAGAGGGAATTTTAAAAGAAAGAAAATGGTGAAGAAAGTATTTTAAAATCTTATTCCGTCAAAGGATTAGTTTAGTGGTCAAGTCTTGTCCATTTTATATGAAAGAGGACTTTAAAAGAAACAGAATGGTGAAGAAAGAATTCAAAAATCTTATTCTCTTACGGAGAAATTCAAGTTTATTGTTCTGACTCATTTGTATAGAAATGACTGGTGTAGTGAGTCTACTATGGAATTGTTCATGCATCTTGAAGAGAATTTATTGATTTTTTTTAACAAACTTTTTTCAGGTAATAAATTATAAATAATCACTCTTACTAAATTCTGTTTTATTACCTTCTTAACATTCTGTTTTATTACTTTTTTAACATATGCAATGGTTTTTAGGCCACAAAATTGCAGGACAATATATGATATAATACATAAAGATTTGGAGGAATCTGAGGCTGTGACATCACAACTAGTCTGATTTCAGTCGTTTCTACACAAATGATACCAAACTTTATCAACTTTAATATCTCCCTGACAAAATAAGATTTTTGAATTCTTTCTTCACCATTTTGTTTCTTTTGAAGTCCTCTTTCATATAAGATGGACTTGCTTGACCCCTAAACTAATCCATTAACAGAGATCAATAAGAGAAAAGCTAGGAAGATAAGAGAGAAAAGTAACAACAGCCAAAAGCTCTCCAAGATGTCACCTAAATGTTACAAACCTTGAGGAAGAATCCATCAATGAAAGAATATGGTAACAACTGTTTGTTCAATTTTGTCGAGCCTTTGAATACGAGGTGTTGGTAATTTAAAATTACTTTTTGAAGCATTCTTGTAAACCAGTATTCACTTGAATATATTTCAGACATGAAAGTTTACAAAAATTGTTGCATTTTGCGATTCCTTTCTGTTCCTCTGCCGCCAACTGTTTTAGCAAAATGAAAATTTCCTACTGTGTGTCATTTTTAACTTGAGTTCAAGTTAAAAAAGTAAGTTGTCATAAAATTTTGTCGTAACATGTTGTTGTAACATTCAAAGATTGGAATAAAGTCACGCTCTCCTGCAGGGACTAGCGATTACTTTTCAACGATTTGTCTCTAACTGAGCGATAAACTCAATTTACCGAACGTCTCTACACTTTGAAACAACTTCTTTTAGCGATAATGTGCTTGCAGTTTGTGACTCGTCAAAAGAAGTGTTTTGTCTGAGCTTTGTTCTTTCCTGTTGATTAGTTTTTCTTTAAGGAAGCTTCTCAAGTCTACTCAAAGGAAATCCTTTGACAAGATCCAGACTAGAATAAAAGAGGCAGACATGTGATTATTTACAGCTTTGTAAATTCAGAAATCAAGCATGAAATTTTTCAGACTTATGGTGCTTAAATTGTTACATGTACTCTTTTTTGCTTTGACAAACAAAACAACATTAAACAACTGTGTAAGGAAGTGTGTGCTATAACTCTGGACCTGTCTTGTTCTGGAATTACGTTGTTTTAAGAAAACTTATTTGCACTCTTGATTCACAATCTGGTAATTTGATTGAAGGAACGTAATGTCATGTGTGTACTGTACCTGGATTTTGATATCCTATAATAATGACAATAGACCATGGGTAGCAGAACAACAAAACTTAAATTAAAAAAAGATTGTGGTAAGTTTAAAGATGTTACTAAAAGATTCACCCTGTGATGATTTATTCTTAATTTAATCAAAATATATTGCAGTCTACCAAAAATAAATGGCCTGGCCCTAAACCCACCCACCATCGCCCTCAACCCACCCACCCACCGTCGCCCTCAACCCACCCACCGTCGCCCTCAATCCACCCACCGTCGCCCTCAACCCACCCACCGTCGCCCTCAACCCACCACCGCCGCCTCAACCCACCCACGTCGCCCTCAACCCATCACCGTCGCCCTCAACCCACCACCGTCGCCCTCAACCCACCCACGTTGCCCACAACCCACCGTCGCCCTCAACCCACCCACCGTCGCCCTCAACCCACCCATTTTGTTTCTTTTGAAGTCCTGTTTCATTTAAGTTGGACATGCTTGACCACTGAACTAAATTCTTTCAATGGAATAAGATTTTTGAATGCTTTCTTCACCATTTGTTTCTTTTGAAGTCCTCTTTCATATAAGATGGACTTGCTTAACCAGTGAACTAATCCTTTATTTAAACTTTTAGCATAGTTTCTTGCGGGCTGTAGCTACTTGTCCATAGATCTTGAAACCAAAGAATCATATGAGTTGAACAAACTATTTATAAATAAGGTAACCATGGTCTTATCTCTTCTCTTAGATTTTGCTTTGCCATACTTGCAAATGAATTCCGTAGGGAAGCTGTGTGTTTGGAGGCTGCACAGATTACCCTAGATCTTTTGTTCAAGCATCGCAAGGTTTACAACAAGTACCTGAAAGCTCAGGCGGATTTTCTTAATTCATTTGGGACTATATCAAGTACTCTAGGGTGATTTTGTCAAGTACCAGCCGAGTAATCTGAATGGTTTTAAAGTGTCAATCCATTTGGATGGAAATCAATATAAAAGTTTTTAAAACTCCAAATTGCAATCCGTAATTTAATCAACATCTAAAAGAAGGCGTGAATCTTTGTGTATAACAAAATGTGTGTCACTTGTCCTAAGTTCACATTAGAAAAGAGGACATCATACATGTTTTAATGAGAAAACAAGTGTAAACCTGCCACTCTCTGCTCACAGTTCTGCCTGTGGTTGTGACACACTTTGTCACATATTTTAAAGCATGTCGGGTGCCCAAAGAAACATCTGAATTTATTCCAATTACGCAGGTTTTTACAGTGTTTGGGTCTTTCTTTAGTTTTTTGTAATTTGTAACTCTTTATAAACATCAGGACTGACAAGCAAGCATCTTTATGCTGTTTTCAAAGGCTTTCTTTGTTCGTCTCCCTCTCTTGAATAGTCAGTCCTGAGAATTATGCAAGAAATTTTAGCATATACAAATTTTGAGCATTTTTAAGAAGTTCTTGGTTAAAAAAAAGGAAGGCTTCTTATTTCATACATCATGATAATTTTTGAAATAATGGCAGTCTAATTATCGTTACTTGTGTTATTGAAAAATTCTTTAAGTATTCATTAAAAAATATTTAAGGTTGATATGAATATTCACATCAAAGGTCATCAATATCACTATGTGAACGAAAGGTGTGTTTGAATATTCTAGAGACTCAAGAAGATATGCCCTCTTGGCCAAGTGCTCCATTAAAGTGGCCCAAATTTATCACAATGTATTTTAAAGGATTAGCTCAGGGTCAAGCATGTCCATCTTATATGAAAGAGGACTTCAAAAGAAACAAATTGGTGAAGAAAGCATTCAAAAATCTTATTTCATTAAGGAGATATTTCATTTTAAAGTTTGGTATCATTTGTGTAGAAACGACTGAATTCAGACTAGTTGTGATGTCACTGCCCGCCTTAAGATCCTCAAAATCTTTATGTATTCAATGTTTTTTTTCCTTCGATTGTGTGGCTTAAAAATCATCGGATATGTCAGGAAAGTAGTAAAACAGAATCTTGTCAGGATTATTATAATTTAGCACCTAAAAACGTTTGGGGAAAATAAGTGAAAAGTTAAATAAATTTTCTTTAAAATACATTAACAATTGTTAAGATGTGAGGATTAGGGTGTCAACCTTTCATAGTAGACTTACTACACCAGTCATTTCTCCAAAGGTAAGACAGAGCTTCAAACTTTAATATCTCTTTAACTAAATAAGGTTTCTGAATGGTTTCTTTACCATTTTGTTTCTTTTAAAATCCTCTTTCATATAAGATCAAACTTGCTTGACCATTGAACTAATCCTTTAGGCAAGAAAGCACAGTGTTATATTATTGCCTGTCATCTTTATCAAAGGAATCATTTTATGAACATGGCTTTTGCCAAGTGGGGATTTCCTCTAAAAAAGGTTGCAAAAATTGATTTTGATCAAATCTCATACATCATGATAACTTTGTTTCTAATTCTGTTTCAGATTGTTCAAGACATTTAAGGACAGGAAGTATGTTTACATGCTGATGGAGGTGTGCTTAGGGGGAGAGTTGTGGACCATTCTTAGAGATAGGTAAGTACAATTCTTCCAGCCCACCTCAAACCCACCCCACCTCAACCCCACCCCACCTCAAACCCACCTTAACCCCACCCCACCTCAACCCCACCCTAACCCCACCCCAGTTCAACCCCCCCCACTTTTTTCTCTCAACCCCAGTACAACCCTCAACTGAAAAGTTGTTTTTCAATCTTATATTTATAAGAGTGCTTGATTGTATTTGCACAATAATCAATATGTAATTTCCGACAAACCCAAGAAATTTGGGGATATGGAAAATATGAGGCCATATCCAGATGCCACTATTATATTCGATGTATTAACCCATACACTACCAGCACTTTTTTTAAAAACACGCATGGGAGGCGAGGCTAAAGATGGGGAACCAAAAACGGTAATAAATCGCGCGTGGTAGAGTGAGGGTTAAGCACAGGCTGAATATTGAAAAGTCCTCTGTCTTCCAAGCAGCAGAGTCAGGCTCGTTCCGCCTCAGTGACCCGGTGGGCCGCCCACCGGGACCATGCAGCATATATTTTTAAGTTGGCACCCTTGTCGCGCGTTGATTAACCCCTACTCTACCAGCATTTTTTTTTTTTGCCGGGACCAAAGATGGGGCACCCAAAACGGTGATAATATTGCCACGTGAAAGAGTCAGGGTTTAAGGGCCCTTGCTCTAATAAGCGTCTACCCAACATCTTTAAATAACCAGAGCTAGAAACTGCAGGTCCTGATGTTGTAATTTAAAGAGTATTCTGTTTAGAACTTAAAGCTTGATTTGGTGAATATAAAATCTCTTCTTGTCCATATACCTTTAACTCTTCTGGCTTCAATTCCTTAACAGCAAATAATTTCATGAAAGAAAAAAAAAATCATTTTTGATAAAAGTATAAAATTGTGAAAGACATGGATGGATACATTCACCTTGTTTATCAAATTATCTTCCTTCATTTAAATAATATTCTGTTCAGAACTTAAAGCTTTATTCCTGTCTGTAATACCTTGAACCCTTCTGGCTTCAATTCCTTAACAGCAAATAATTTCATGAAAGAATTCATTTCAATTAAAATAAAATGATGAAAGACATGGATGGATACATTCACCTTGTTTATCAAATTATCTTTTTCGTTGTTTCTATTCATTTTTACTGCGGGTGACATTTGATTCAATTTACCGAGAGCAACATTTTATTCAATTTGATGTGTTATAATTTGAAAAAATAAATGCATGAAAATGCATGGTTCGATGCCTATTCAAAATCTCATTTGTGTTTGATTGTTGCTTTTACTTTATATAGCAGAATGTTAGCGGGAACATGATGCAGCGTACATGTAAAGTTGCTATGTTGCTCTTGTAAAGAATTCAACTTTCTGGACGTCAGTCTATTAGAGAGATTGACTTTGACAGCAAACAAGGCACCCCATACTCACTAAGACAGTTTTTAAACTTTTATTGAGGGTTGCCAAAGTAAAATTAAAAACTCCAGATGGATATGAAATGGATCTGTTGGTGGTATAATGATGAAAATATATAGATATTGTTTTAAGTCCATAACTGCTTTGGGTCATACTCACTAAAACAGTTTTTAAACTTTTATTGAGGGTTGCCAAAGTAAAATTAAAAACTCAGATGGATATGAAATGGATCTGTTGGTGGTATAATGATGAAAATATATAGATATTGTTTTAGGTCCATAAATGCTTTGGGTCATACTCACTAAAACAGTTTTTAAACTTTTATTGAGGGTTGCCAAAGTAAAATTAAAAACTCAGATGGATATGAAATGGATCTGTTGGTGGTATAATGATGAAAATATATAGATATTGTTTTAGGTCCATAAATGCTTTGGGTCATACTCACTAAAACAGTTTTTAAACTTTTATTGAGGGTTGCCAAAGTAAAATTAAAAACTCCAGATGGATATGAAATGGATCTGTTGGTGGTATAATGATGAAAATATATAGATATTGTTTTAGGTCCATAAATGCTTTGGGTCATACTCACTAAAACAGTTTTTAAACTTTTATTGAGGGTTGCCAAAGTAAAATTAAAAACTCAGATGGATATGAAATGGATCTGTTGGTGGTATAATGATGAAAATATATAGATATTGTTTTAGGTCCATAAATGCTTTGGGTCATACTCACTAAAACAGTTTTTAAACTTTTATTGAGGGTTGCCAAAGTAAAATTAAAAACTCCAGATGGATATGAAATGGATCTGTTGGTGGTATAATGATGAAAATATATAGATATTGTTTTAGGTCCATAAATGCTTTGGGTCATACTCACTAAAACAGTTTTAAACTTTTATTGAGGGTTGCCAAAGTAAAATTAAAAACTCAGATGGATATGAAATGGATCTGTTGGTGGTATAATGATGAAAATATATAGATATTGTTTTAAGTCCATAAATGCTTTGGGTAAAATTTGTGAAAGAGAATTTAATGGCTTCCTTTTAAGGTAAATGTTGTTTAATTTAATGAATGTTTTAGCATCATTTTTAAATTATTTTTAAAGTGGAACATTCAGACATTTTTTTTTTTTTATATAAATATATAGTTAGTTGAGCCATTTTTATTGCACATTGGACAAAAAGATATGAAATATACATAACATAAAGATAAAGATGAATAATGTTGCTCTAACAGCAGTGAGTCATTTATTTTAAAAGACTCCGACATGCAGGGTGTAATTTATTTTGTGATTATGGAAAGAACCAAATTGAACATAATTATGGATGGATTTGGCTTTTCCGTAATTTGCACTTCAAATAATTAAGATTTTTTTTACGCTGGAGATATTCTTCAAAATCTTTGATTGATTTGTAGAATCCTCCATGTAAATACAATAACTAATACAATAAATTATAACTATGAATATGCATGTCTGAATACTCAAAGCAGAATAAATAACAAACAGAGCCAACAAAATTTGCATAAAATGCATAAATGAATATTCAATTTTTATGTATTGGTTATATATCTGAAGTTTGCAAAAGAAATATGCATGGATGAATATTCAAATATTTAATATATTAATTAAGTTATAGCTATGAATATTCAGTTTTGAATATTAAAAACTAATTTAAGATAAATTTATTGCACTCAGAGGCTACCTTTGTTGTATATTTAAGAATTTGCATGAGATGTAGATATGAATATTTAAATTTTTATGAAGGATTTACTGAAAATATTGAATAATGCAATAAAACAACCTTTTCAAATGGGGTTTTAAGTATTTTACAGCTTTTTTTATTCAGCACCTAAGGTTTTAAGAGAATATGCAAATGTTTGATATCATCACTAGAACAGCTCTTGTAGAAAGACCTGTAAATCTAATTTTAAACTTTTGCAAAAAATAAGGTAAAGGAAAGAATTCTGCTGATTCTGACCAAGTTATTTATTTTGACCAATGACCATTCGGAAGGTCATCCATGTGAAGGGAAAAAATGAAAGAATTTTGGAGAGATCCTTGATGTGTTATAGCCGTGACTTCTTTAATTTTACTTGTATTTAAAATCTTTAGGATTATACACTTTAAAAAAGGAATGGTCAAATTTTGACCACAACATGGTCAACTCTGCACCGAACCAACTTTGGTCAAATTGAACAACAAATTTGACCACAATATGGTCAAATTTGTCCATAATTATCATATTATGGTTACGTTTGACCACGTTATGGTGGTTTGAATTTGACCAATATCGGTTTGGTGTACAGCTGACCAAGTAATGGTCAAATCTGACCATTCTATTTTCAGAGCGTAGACCTTTCCAAACCAATTTTAGTCAACCAATCAATTGCTGGGGGAATTTTTCCTTTTATTACCCAACTATTCAACTGCAGTCTGCTGAAGAAGTGTAAGCAACAATGCGCATACATATTACCTTCATGTATAATGCACATACAATTAGCAGTAGAAACATGTGTTTAATATGCTAAGAATTCCCCAGTTTGGTTATGTGACATTATTTAAGTTAAGTTTTCTGGAAATTGCTCATTCAAATTTGAATAGGTTTATTGGTATTTGACTATGCAGGTGGTATTTTCAACAGAAAATAGTAGAATAATTTAGTGACTTCTTGCTATGTGTTTTGTTACAGGGGTCATTTTGATGACAACACGTCAAGATTTTGCACAGCGTGTGTGGTAGAAGCCTTTGTCTACCTTCACAATCGCGGGATTGTTTACAGGGACCTTAAGCCTGAGAATCTTTTACTCGACAACCAAGGTTACGTTAAAATGGTGAGATTAGAATAAGAATATCCATTTGTACAAGAGGTCCAGTTAATAGTTTAACGTCATTGGTAAAAATCAGATTGTTCATGAGGTGAAGATAACATCTCCCACCCCCTTCTCCTCCCCCCCCCCCCTCCCCTCTTATTCCCTAGGGTTGTTTACAGAGACCTTAAACCCGAGAATCTTTTACTCGACAACAAAGGTTATGCTAAAATGGTGAGATTAGAATAAGAATATCCGTTTGTTGAAGAAGCTCAGTTGATAGCTTTGGGTCATTGGTAAAACTCAGATTGTTCATGAGGTGAGGATAACACCCAGGCCACCCTTAATCCCCTCCCTTCCCCCTTCCCCCTTCCCCCCCCCCCCCCCTTCCCCCTTCCCCCTCCACTCCCGTTAAGAAAAAGTAGAAAGACATTGAGTTTTGTAGTATTCTTATCTTAAGAATATTCTTAATTCTGGCTGTCAGCCATCTTGTATATTATCTCTAGCTGGATGGATGTATCATAGTATTACAAAACTCTACAGTTTTTGAGTTCAATTTTTATCCAAATAGAATATTCTAATGTAATCTGAAGCTATATTGTAGTCAGGAATAATTACTTAGTTTAAAGTTGAGTTTGTTTTCCAACACAGACATCAAAGGATGGAAACTTATATTCAAATATGGCAGAAATATCTCTTTCATTAAAAAGTAAATTAAATTACACCAGTTTGTTATATCTGTTTTAGACTTATAACCACATATGAATATCAGTCTGCTCAGTATATTACTTTTTATCATGTTAAGAAGTTACTAAATCGATGTGTATGGATAGAATTTTGACAGTTAAAATCTCTAAAGTACTCACTTTGGATCTGTTTTATGTAATATGGATCGTTATGCAACATTAATACAGCATTTATGGATGAATGTCTTTTGGCAGCAAAAAAGAATCATGAAAGGGCTCAAGGATTATTAGTTCAGTTGTCAAGCAAACTTATCTTATATGAAAGAAGACACAAAATGGTGAAGGAAGCATTCAAAAATTGTATTCCGTAAAGGAGTTATTGAAGTTTAAAGCTCTGATTTATGTTGAAAGTTAAGTCTTATCTGTGTAGAAATGACTGGTGTAGTAAGTCTACTATGGAAAGTTGGCATCTCCATTCTTACATTCTTAACAATTTTTAGTGTATTTTGAAGATAATTTTACTTTTTAGTTTTTGAATTTGTTTTCCTCTTAACTTTCTTTAGGTGGTAAATTATAATTAACCTGACTAGATTCTGTGTTACTCCTTTCCTGACATATCCAATGGTTTTTATTCCACAAAATCGCAGGACAATATATAGAATACATTACTTTGAGGAATCTGAGGCTATGACATCACAACTAACTAGTCTAATTCAGTCGTTTCTACAGAAATGATACCAAACTTTAAACCTAGATATCTCCTTAATGGAATAAGATATTTGAATGCTTTCTCCATTTTGAAGTCCTCTTTCATATACGATGGACATGCTTGACCCCTGAAGTAATCCTTTAACGGAGGCAGATTTTTTAATGCTTTCTTCACCATTTGTTTCTTTTAAAGTCCTCTTTCATATAAGATGGACTTGCTTGACCCCCGAACTAATCCTTTAATGGAGTTAGAATTTTGAAAGCTTTCTTCACCATTTTGTTTCTTTTGAAGTCCTCGTTCATATAAGATGGACTTGCTTGACCACTGAACTAATCCTTTAATGCAGTCAAAATTTGGAATGCTTTCTTCACCATTTTGTTTCTTTTGAAGTCCTCTTTCATATAAGATGGACATGCTTGACCCTTGAACTAATCCTTTAACGGAGTCAAATTTTTTAATGCTTTCTTCACCATTTTGTTTCTTTTGAAGTCCTCTTTCATATATAATGGACTTGCTTGACCCCTGAACTAATCCTTTAATGGAGTCAGAATTTTAAATGCTTTTTTCACTATTTTCTTTCTTTTGAAGTCCTCTTTCATATGAGATGGACTTGCCTGACCCCTGAACTAATCCTTTAATGGAGTCAGAATTTTGAATGCTTTCTTCACCATTTTGTTTCTTTTGAAGACATCTTTCATATACAATGGACATGCCTGATCCCTGAACTAATTCTTTAACAAAGTCAAGATTTTTTGAATGCTTTTTGTCACCATTTTGTTTATTTTGAAGTCCTCTTTCATGTACGATGGACTTGCTTGACTGCTGAGCTAATCCTTCAACAGAACAAGATATTTGAATGCTTTTGCACCACCATTTTGTTTCTTTTAAAGTCCTCTTTCATGTACAATTGACTTGCTTGACCCCTGACCTAATTCTTTAAATGGTTGAAAATACCACAACAAAGGAAGGTAGTTATGATAGATAAGAAAAGATTAACCTATTCAACTTATTTTTCCGTTTTATTGCTGTAAGAAATTTGAGCTCAAAGAAAAGATGTGAAAATAACATAACTTTTCATTACATTATTCATTCTAGGTTGACTTTGGTTTTGCGAAGAAGATCGGTTTTGGACGCAAAACATGGACCTTCTGCGGTACGCCAGAGTATGTGGCCCCTGAGATCATCCTTAACAAAGGCCATGACCTGTCAGCTGATTATTGGTCGCTAGGAATTCTAATGTTTGAACTTCTGACTGGAAAGTAAGTTAACTTTTTCAAATTGTATAGTGATGACATTGAGTATAAGTGATGACATCATGACAGTATAGTGATGACATCATGACAGTATAGTGGTGACATGACAGTATAGTCATGACATCATGACAGTATAGTGGTGACATCATGACAGTATAGTGATGACATCATGACAGTATAGTGATGACATCATGACAGTATAGTCATGACATCATGACAGTATAGTGGTGACATGACAGTATGGTGATGACATCATGACAGTATAGTGATGACATCATGACAGTATAGTGATGACATCATGACAGTATAGTCATGACATCATGACAGTATAGTGGTGACATCATGACAGTATAGTGATGACATCATGACAGTATAGTGATGACATCATGACAGTATAGTCATGACATCATGACAGTATAGTGGTGACATGACAGTATAGTGATGACATCATGACAGTATAGTGGTGACATGACAGTATGGTGATGACATCATGACAGTATAGTGATGACATCATGACAGTATAGTGATGACATCATGACAGTATAGTGGTGATATGACAGTATAGTCATGACATCATGACAGTATAGTGATGACATCATTATAATATAGTGATGACAGCATCACAGTTTTGACAGACAGAAATTACTGTTCACTTTAATCATCATTGATAAGCTTTTAATGTTTTTAAACACTCTGAGTTCCAAAATCAGTAGTAATGATGTGATATTCTTAGTTTTCCCATTATTACAATTCTCATACTATTGACTGATTTTCAGCTATTTCTACAAATATCAAGTAGATACTATTGACTGATTTCAGCTATTTCTACAAATATCAAGTAGATACTATTGACTGATTTCAGCTATTTCTACAAATATCAAGTAGATACTATTGACTGATTTCAGCTATTTCTACAAATATCAAGTAGATACTATTGACTGATTTCAGCTATTTCTACAAATATCAAGTAGATACTATCGACTGATTTCAGCTATTTCTACAAATATCAAGTAGATACTATTGACTGATTTCAGCTATTTCTACAAATATCAAGTAGATACTATTGACTGATTTCAGCTATTTCTACAAATATCAAGTAGATACTATTGACTGATTTCAGCTATTTCTACAAATATCAAGTAGATACTATTGACTGATTTCATCTATAAATATCAAGTAGATACTATTGACTGATTTCATCTATAAATATCAAGTAGATACTATTGACTGATTTCATCTATAAATATCAAGTAGATACTATTGACTGATTTCATCTATAAATATCAAGTAGATACTATTGACTGATTTCATCTATAAATATCAAGTAGATACTATTGACTGATTTCATCTATAAATATCAAGTAGATACTATTGACTGATTTCATCTATAAATATCAAGTAGATACTATTGACTGATTTCATCTATAAATATCAAGTAGATACTATTGACTGATTTCATCTACAAATATCAAGTAGAACTTTAAACTGTGCATTAACTCCTTAAAGGATTAGTTCAGTGGTCAAGCAAGTCCATCCTAAAGCTATAAAGTTATTTTGGCTGAATTATTGGTATAGCATATGCCAGATGGGCTGATTAAATTACGGGCTGATATGGGCTAGTTCAGCCTTAAATGATTAAATCAGTGATTAAGCAAGTCTTATCTTATGTGAAAGAGGCCTTACAAAAGAAACAAAATGGTGAAGAAATCATTCAAAAATTGTATTCCGTTAAGGAGATATTTTGTCCTGCAATTGTGTGGCTTAAACACCATTGGATATGTCTGGAAAGTAGTAAAACAGAATTTAGTAAGGGCATTTATAATTTACCATCAGAAGTCAAAAAATGAAAAAGATTTCTTTAAAAAAAAAAGGACAACACATTTGGGGGGCCCTGCCTCCTCCCCCCCCCCTCCTCCCCGGTTCCTATGCCACTGAATAATCACCAAAGTTTCTGCCCTGCTATGAAAATGATCTGATTAGGGATTTTAGTTGATGCCCTTCTAGCACTATTGACTTTTGAGATCAACCCTCAACAATTCCTGTCATTGATGAAAACTTCAATCTTGGCAACCAAAAATTGAAATTTTTATTCACCAGAGATATTTCATTTGATGTCTCACCTGGCGACCGAAATAAAAATATTTCCATAGCATGAAATACATTCATTCTTTATTGGCCCAAAAGTACTGGCATCCTAATCCTAAATTGTTATACCGTAATTCAAGCCCTATGGCGCTGGTGCAATATGTACGATATCACTTTTACTTTTGATAATTGTTTTGTGCATTTTTTTTATTGAAAAGAGGTCATTAAAGTATGAAGTTAAATTAATCATGCAGGAAAACCGTTGGGGAAAGAAAGGTTTTTTCATCCAAAATAATCATTTAGAACAGGTTTTTGGCGGGTAACCTAACAATTTTGGCGATGAAAATTTTGGAAATGAGGGCACATGGTACCCAGTTTTTTTCTGAGTTGGCGACCACAAAGCAAACGCAATTGTCGAGGGTTGCTTGAGATGTTAAATTTCAGCTGTCTACTAGCGTAGATGTAAATCTACAAAACAATTGAACATTTCTGATTGGTTGAAATGATTACACAAATACTGACAAGCTAATTAATAACTACCACCGAAGTAATATCACTACTGAGTGTCAGATTTACTTAGTGATTTTCTTAGGATGGAGTACCCCCTCTATAACAGCCACTTAACCTGAATTGAAGGGGAGGATACTTCACTAGATTGCGAGGCCACAATTTATTTAATGTCGTCAAATGGGTGCAGAAAAGGGTAAATTGTGTCTACACTCACAAACTAGAATATTCTCTAGTGTACAGTAGTGTTTTGTGGAAGTGAGTTTGTGGCGGTAACATAGATGCTTCCGGAATTTCCAAAAGAAGCTTCTTGTTGTTTTGAAGTGCCTCCAGCAGTTCAGAAACTTTGGCATTCAGTTGGTTTAGAATTGCCAGATGAAAAGCAAAAACATTTTGTAGAACAGGTACTTCAGCTGCTCTGTCCAAAGATTCATTAGGGCACTAAGGCTTCATGCTAAACAGGGCCATAAATCTCCTTCACAAAGAGGGGTGGAAGGGGGGACATGGTCCACACACCTCATTCACAAATAGGGGGGGGGGCATGGGCCACACATCTCATTCACAAAGGGGGAACAGATCACACATTTCACAAAGGGGATGGGGAGGACTCCATCTCATTCACAAAGGGGGCTGGGGGACATAGGACACATCTCATTTTTTTAACGTTTTTCAAAAACTTATATTTGTTCTAAATTCTGCCTGAAAGTGGGGGAGGACAAGTCCCCCTGTCTCCCAGGAATTACAGCCCTGCTTCTCAGTGACCTAGCACCTGAAGATGGGCCCATTAATTAACTCTATTTGTATTTTCTTTGAATATTTCACACAGCATGAAGCTGAGATGACACTTTTGTGTGTTTGGTTTGGTTTTGTGTAATTCTGAGTTTACATTCATTCATTCAATACATTGTTGTTTGTCTACATTGATTAGTAGCTTCCTGTAAAATGAAACCTGTGCTAATCTTTAATGGGCATTGTGGAGATTAAATTATGACGCCAAATTAACGCGACTTTGCTTTTAAGATCTCTTTTTCCTTCACTTCAGTCCGCCGTTTAGTGCCTCAGATCCAATGAAAACATACAACATCATCCTCAAGGGGGTCGATCACATCGACTTCCCACGCAAGATATCCCGCAATGCTTCCAATCTCATCAAGAAACTGTGTCGTGACAATCCTGCGGAGCGGTTAGGTTACCAGAAGAACGGAATCAAAGACATCAAGAAGCACAAGTCAGTTTTGATAGCTTTCTTTGTGTGTTTAAATTGTGACGGTTTTGAGTTCAATCTTGCAAGTTGGTGTAATTCTGGTTTATGGGCAACTACAAAAATAAGAAAAGAGCACTCCATTTTGAGTGACACGACCTTGTATTTTTAAAAATAGCACTATGTAGCTGTTTGGAGTATTTTTTAAAGATTAATGTTGAGGGGGAGTGTGTTTATATGCATATTTAAAGCATGGGGGGGGGGGGGAGAGGGGGACTTTGGCCTTAGTAGAATGATCCGACTTTAGAAGGGTCCTTTGCGAGTAAAAAGTCCTCTGAACCCTGCATTAAATACACATATAAACACAATGCCAAAACATTAATGTTTTTATAAAATTTCCGTGTTAGATTGTTTAAAATGCATACAAAACAACCAAAAGTATGAAAAAGAAGAAAAGTTTACACACATTTTTATACTTTGTTAGGAAATTCACCTGTTGGTAAAGATGGACGGAACTAAATAAATACTCAAGGAAGAACTAAAAATCTTTATGTAATTTTGGAAATTTATTTCCTAAATCTTAGGCAAAAATCAGAATTTGCTCCACCACCTCAATTAATTAAGATAGACATTTCAAAAACAAAGGATTTACTTAAGAAAATACAGAGATCGCCCTATAATACATCACATCAAATATGCAAATTGATATCTTAGATTTAAAAACACTATAAAATGGTCAATTTTCAGCTACTGTAATGGTGTCCGTGATAGATTTTAAACCAATTTAGATAATGTTGTCTCTTATAAACAGAAATACTGATGATATTTTCTAAACTTTATTTTTTGCACAAATTTGTTATTTTTTGCACGACCTAATACCTTCAGGGTGTTTTTATATCATGAATTGTCGTCAACCATGAATTACTGACATACATCTGTCATCAGTAGTGTAGAATGTACAGCTGAATGCGTGAAGTTGACTCCCAAATTAATACCCATAGGCTTTCTAATTTATTGTTTGACCTTGGCAGAAAAGCATACATTGATTAAACACCTGCTTTATTGGACCAATGGAGAAAATGTTCCAGACATAAAAACATATTATAAGGTGTACATTTTCTAAATGTTGCTCACAGCCTCGTGCATTAACCAAATTGAAGTCAAAGGGATTAAATTAGCTCAAGGGGTGAATAATTGTTGTAGATCTGTTTTAAGTAATAAACTTAAGTTTTTTGTTTTTTTCTCCCTTAAGTCAGGATAAAAACAAAACAATGCTAATTTATGTTTTTGTTTGGTGGGGGGAGGGTGCTAACATTTGGGTGACAGGAATTGAAATACTTCAATATAGAGGGTGTATTCAGTTCACAAAAGCATAAGCATTTACATATGAATGTAATTCAAGGGGCTGCCTCAATTCATTTGCATAAAATTTGAATAAAGTGAATTAAACCGAGTAATAGATTGTCGTGTTGTGCTCTGTCTGTAAATGTCAAGTACTCATGTCGTTTAAAAATATATCAAGTATTCATGGCCAACAATCACTGTTAATTTTAATATTCATGAAAACAATTGCTGTTAATTTGAATATTCATTGCAAACAATTACTGTTAATTTGATTATTCATGAAAACAATTGCTGTTATTTGAAGAATCATGGAAACAATTACTGTGAATTTGAATATTCATGACAAACAAATACTGTTGATTTGAATATTCATGACAAGTTACTGTTAATTTAAATATTCATGGCACAAATTACTGTTAATTCGAATATTCATGAAACCAATACTGTTATTTGAATATTCATGACAAACATTACTGTTATTTAAATATTCATGACAAGAATACTGTTAATTTGAATGTTCATGGAAAACAATTACTTTTAATTTAAATATTGATAAAAAGAATTGATTTGAATTTTTGATATTCATGGCACAATTACTGTTAATTTATTCATGGAAAAAATTACTTTTAATTTAAATATTGAAAACAATTGATTTGAATTTTGATAATGTACTGTTAATTTGAATGTTCATGGAAAACATTTACTAAATATGAATATTCATGAAAACAATTACTGTTAATTTGAGTATTCATATAAAAGACTATTAGTATTAAAGACCTTATGCAAAAAAGGGGATTTCTGAATTTTCTAGGGACTCCAGAATAAAATGCACTTTCTTTGAAGCCAGGTACTCCTTTAATTTGAAGAATTATACTAGTGGTTTTTAAAGGTCTATGGACAGACAAGGTGGTAGTATTTATGTATTATTTTGAAATATATTTAAAACAAATTTTTAACTACCACTTTTGATTGTAGGTATTAAAATTGCACACAAAAAAAAATGTGAAAGAAAAATGGAGTACTAGTTACAGCTTTATAATTTGAAGTTTTGGTATAATAATAATAATAGTAGTAGTAGTAAGTAGTAGTTATAATAATAGTTATAATAATAAGTTATAATAATAATGATAGTAATGATAAAATAGTAATAATAATAATAATAATATTAATAGTAATAATAATGATGCTAATAAGTAATAATGATAATAGTAATAATAATAGCAATAAATAATAGTTATATAATAGTTAGTAGTAGTAATAGTTATAATAATAATAATAGATAATAGTAATAATAATCAGTTAATAATAATAATAAGTAATAATGATAATATTAGTAGTAATGATAATAGTTATATTAATAGTAGTAGTAGTAATAGCTATAATAAGAGTATAGTAGTCATAATAGTTATAATAATAGTAATAATAATCGTAATAATGATAATCGTAATAATGATAGCCGTAATAATAATAGTAATAATAAAGTAATAATTAGTAATAATGATAGTAATAATAAAGTGATAATAATAATAATAATAATAATAATAATAATAATAATAATAATAATGATAGTAATACTAATAATAATAGTAATGATAATAGTAATAATAATAACAGTAATAATAATAACAGTAATAGTAATAATTATAATTGTAAAGGTTTGTAATGCGCACATATCCACTCGGCAGAGTGCTCAAATTGCAGAAGACAAAGTATAAACAACAAGAAACAATTGATATATAACAATAACATTGCATGATTAAGGGAGATCATCAAAAGCCATAGTCATTAGATAACATTAAAGGTCCTTCTTAATACTTGGGGCAAGTCTGAGGTAATTTATTGCAACTACATGGAGCTGCAACAGTAAAGATCTTCCACCCCATACCCGACTAGCTTTAGATTTTTTAAGAAGGGACAAATTGCGGAAAACGAAGATTACGAGTAGGATTATACTTGAAAATAAGATTACATAACGAAGGCTGTGATAAATGACCTCAGTCAGAGGTGGTGCTAGCATATATAGATAAATTGCGGATGTTACTGGCAATATAGCAAAGCCCCGACTAAGAGGGCCAACAAAGCAAGTCATGGTGATAGTAGAAAGAAGAGATGTGTAAAAAAAACATAGGGGAAGCCTAAGAACACTCAGCTTGAAAGCACCAGCTAATAAAGTAACATAGTTGGAAGATGACTATAAAAAATGGGCCAGTTAGGATAAAAACTGAGCAAGTAGCACCAAAAAAACCCTAAGCTTATATGAACTAGAACACCCTTGCATAGGCAAAGCTATGTTAAATGATAAGAAACCTCAGCAGGGGAGCTGTGGCAAGGTGATGTCAGGCCCCGTAGTAACCAACAAGAGGCTTAAAATATTAATTTGCATGCTGAAACACTGGTTAGTATGTGGACTATGATAATTAAAAGACAACGGGACCTAAACATCCTACCAAGGCTCTAAATAAATAATATAGAGCCTAAGGACAGCCCTAAAATTGAGTAAATGTTTTTATTCAGTGCGCTTAAAGGCCAGATATGGTGATCATGGTGATACAATCCAACAGTTCTGATTGGTCAAAATATTTACACAATCACTTACAAGCCAATCAATTTACTGCCAAGGAAGTGACATGGCTGGTATGTATCAGACTTACAGATCAATTGATTTTCTTGAGAAAAGATTCCCTTATCCTTAAACTTAACTTATCCTTTTGTTGTTGTAGATGGTTCCAGGGATTCGACTGGGATGGTCTTAAAGCTCAGAATATAGTGCCTCCACTCAAGCCGTCGGTGAGTTTCACTTACTTTGTACTCTTGCTTTAGTCCTTGTTTTAAAATAGGTGTTATAAATGTGTACATCAACAGGCATGTAGCCACAGCGGGCATTTTTTTTTGGAGGGGCATTTGTGAGTGGGGGGAGGTGGTGAGGGGGGGGGGGGGAGAGAGAGATCCGGTGTTTACAATTAAGCTGGCTTAGATTTTGAGTGAGTTGTATCATATTCAATTTAGAGGGTATTCTCGGATTCACAAAAGTATTTTGTGCAAGAGAAGCATTTGATAATTTCACAAAATATGCTTTCACTTTTAGGTTCAGGTTCACCAAGCTCCATTTGAGTATTTACATCAAGACGCCCACAGCCGTTAACTAGTTGTGGAGCATGGGTTGGAGACCCACCAGGGATTGAACCTGGTATGCTAGATTGGGAAGCCAAAACTTAATCTCACTGACAGGGGTCTTTCACTTTTAGGCAGAGCTAGGGTTCAAGCAAGTTCATTTTATATGAAAGAGGACTTCAAAAGAACAACGTAGTGAAAAAAGCATTCAAAAAACTTATTCCGTTGAAGGATTAGTTAAGGGGTCAAGCAAGTCTTATCTTATATGGAGAGGAACTCAAAAGAAACAAAATGGTGAAGAATGAAATTGAAAATCTTATTCCATTCAAGGATTAGTTTAGGGAAATAAGCAAGTCTATCTTTTATGAAATAGGAACTCAAAAGAAACAAATTGGTGAAGAAAGCATTCAAAAATCTTATTTCATTAAACGATTAGTTTAGTGGTCAAGCATGTTTATCTTAAATGAAAGAGAACTTCAAAAGGAACAAAATGGTGAAGAAAACATTTAAAATTTGTATTCTGTTAAAGAATTAGTTAAGGGGTCAAGCAAGTCTATCTTATATGAAGGAGGAACTATTCCTTTAACAGAATCAGATTTTTGAACGCTTTCTTCCATTTTTTTCTATTAAAGTCTTTTTATATAAGATGGACATGCTTGACCACTGAACTAATTCCTTTTATGCATACAAGATTCAAACAATTTTAAGAACTAGTATTAAAATGTCCTTTTGTTTCTGACCATTTTCTTTCTTTCATTTATAGGTCAAATGTCCATCGGACTACAGCAATTTTGACAGCTACCCAAAAGCCACGGACATACCGCCAGACGAGCTATCAGGTTGGGATGAGTACTTCTAAACCAGAACCCCAACGATAGACGGTTGTACATAGATATATGTGAGAAAGATTAGTCCAATGAAAACCCACCAGAAGTTGCATTGAAATGAATGAGATGTTTTTCAAACAACGATGCACATGGTTTTATATATTTCTGTGAATGTTTGTTGGGAGGATGGGCGTGGATGGATTTTAAGGAGTGTATCTTTCGTATCAAGGTGCCTGTTGAGATAGATAAACCTATGGTAAAGTGTCGGTGACATGGGTGCTAAGTGTGCCCTCCGATCATTGCTTTAATACTTTATGAGCTTTGTGGACTAATCATAGGTGTAGGAACCGGGGGGAGGGGGAACTGCGACAAAAAATGACAAAAGTAGCCCTATTGAAAATGAAAAGTGACTTAATTAATGTCAAAGATGCAAGAACTGGTAGAATTTGCACACTTTTTTTTTTTTAAATATAAAAAGTGTAAGTTTAGAAATTAAATGCCCCATTTAATTACTGACCAATAATAGGAAACTGGCAACATTTTTCAGTCCCATGTACGGGGAAATGGCTTACCATTGGAAAATTGAACCTTTCTAAAAATGGAGTGCCCTTTTTACTTTATTATCTACAGACATATGCATATGATTTGGGGAAGTGCCCCCTAAGAGATAGTGCCCCACTTATCACAAGCTTCCTACACCCCTGTGACTTATACATGGGTGGACCGGCTGTAAAGGTATGCTGGCTGAATAGTTGTTATAGCATATTGCCAGTTGGGCTGATATGGGCTTGTCCAATCTTAAATGGGTGTGTAAAATTTACAATTAAAAAGCAGGGCAATTCCAATTTATAGTCTAAATTTAATCCAATGAAATGACCATTCTCTGGTATGTAATACTGCCTCCTTTTCCCACTTTATTTGGACATTAATGTCAAAAGTGACGGTTGGGTGTTGGCTACATCACTGTAGGAGAATGGTCCGTCAATTATTCCTGTTAATGTACAAATCACCTCAAGCATATGATACACAGCTATTTTCATCACCAGTTTGAAAACAAATTTCTCCCACTAAAGACACCTAATATGGATGAGTGATTTCAATCACAAAAGGGCCCTGTTATTCAGCACTGGCTTTCTTTAATCTTCTACACACAAATAGCCTTAAGGCTGCTTTGCTTGGACTGGTGTGCATGGGAATGGCAGATAAGCAATCATTGTTTGGAGTGCAAACAATACACTGAACAGGAAGTCTAGTTGGTAATTGCTATACCTGAGTTTTCAGGATAAACTCGGGTGTTGGGTGCTTTTGGTACAAAATGAAAGGGGGAATGAATAATGTATTCATATGTATTACTTCTGGTAGTTTACCCTGGGTTAATAATAAACCCCTCTTTAATTGTCTTATGAGGATCTTTAGGGTTGTTCACCCCTATCGTTTTTCTACGGCACTGCTCTTGTGATTTTCAAAAGAAATTCTCTAAGGCTCTGCTCTTGTGGTTTTCGAAAAAAATTCTCTAAGGCTCTGCTCTCGTGGTTTCAAAAGAAATTCTCTAAGGCTCTGCTCTTGTGGTTTTCAAAAAAATTCTTTATGGCAGTTCTTATGGTTTTCAAAAGAAATTCTCTGGCACTGTTTTTTTGTGGTGTGGTTTTCAAAAGAAATTCTTTATGGCACGGTTCTTATGGTTTTCAAAAGAAATTCTCTATGCCATGGCTCCTGTGGTTTTCAAAAGAAATTCTCTAAGGCACTGCTCTTGTGGTTTTCAAAAGAAATTGAAAACCACAAGGCACTGTTTTTGTGGTTTTCAAAAGAAATTCTCTAAGGCATTGCTCTTGTGGTTTTTAAAAGAAATTCTCTAAGGCACTACTCTTGTGGTGTTCAAAAGAAATTCTCTAAGGCACTGCTCTTGTGGTTTTCAAAAGAAATTCTTTAAGGCACTGCTCTTGTGGTTTTCAAAAGAAATTCTCTAAGGCTTTGTGCAGCATTCCACAGTATAGTATGATGCAGTGTATTGCTTGTTATTGCCCATTAAGCTTCTTTATTGCTAAAAGTTTGAAAACATGTTGTTCAATCTGCCACATTTTTAGATGAGCTGAAAAAGTAACGTTGTCACTATAATATATATATTAATCGTGACCTTCCATATTAGCATAATTCCACGGGAACATTCCACGAAGAACATTGCTTTTAGATTTGATCCGATAATTTTATATTTTTAACATTTTATGAAAATGTACAGGCATGAAGCTTGTTCTAGTTTTTATTTCAGATTGTGGGGAGAGAGACTTGGTGAAAACAGTTGCTGCATGTAAACTTTGGTGCAAAAATTATTTTAAATTATTAATGTTTATCAAGAAGTGGAAGATTTGAATGAAGGAAGCACTTTGGTAGCAAGTTTTATTTTAAGATTCAAGTGTTAATGAGAATTTATGATTATTTCAGCAGTTTCATTAATTTAGCTGTTGAACTGTTAAACTCATAATGTTGTCTTATTACTTTTTCCTGCCTAAGGCATGTAAGCGTTATTTATCAGCTTGTCTTAAAGATGTCCTAACCTTAAGACATCATTTTTCTGCATGTTCTAAAATCAAAATGGTGGCTCCCATAAGTAGTAGTTTTAAGTGCTTCGGGAGGTATTAAACTTGGTCAGAAAATTTGTTATTTTTAATTGTATTATATGAAATTAAGGACTGACAAAAATGTAATGCTTTCATTAAAATAAGGCAGATCAATGTTTTTGCCTTCAAATTATTGTGGCAAGCAATTAATTATGAACTGATTTTATGGAAAATCTGCTTTAAAAAAAATGTTGAATACTTAAATAGGCCTGACATTCAAATAGCTGTTAAGTGTGAGACTTTTGGCTACTTTCAAGGAATTACATAAATGAATGTTCATTAAAAACTATAGTTTCAGGAGTACAGGAATATGATTGATCAATAATTTAGACATTGATTATCTGTCCTGCAAAAAAAAAAAAAATGGCTTCCTAGCCAGGTGGAGCCAGCAAACCATCCAGTAGGTTATTCTTAATTGTGAAAGAGCAGGAATTAACAGTTATAAAAATGTATAAGTATATTCACTGAATTATGCAAATGTTTGACATCGACATGAAGTCTCTTTTTGATATTCTTTGTGAGTTTTAATTTGGTCATGGTATTTTGTTCCTTATGCATCTGTTTAACATTATAGTTTAAACATAAGCCTTATTTTCACTTGTAAGGTATTTTACATAAATTGCACATGAAAATGACCAGTTTATGCTTGTGGGAGCACATTACTTTTATGCACTTGACACAGAGGACTGACATGTGTTGTACAACATGTTTTCAATAATGAGAAAGGGATATTTAGAATTTTTTTTGTCTTTTAGCCTAAAAAAGTAAGAAGAATATTTTAAGGATTACATTTTAAGCTTTGACGTTTAATGTTGTGTAGTAAATTTGATCAAATTACTAGAAAAACTGAAATTCTATTCATTTTATAATTATTTACATCAACAGTAGTGTCAAATTGATGCATTTAAATGAATACAAAGTACTTAGAAATTTAAAGTGGTGAAGATAATGATAGCACCTCCCAGTAGTTTATTCAATTCATTTCCAAAACGAAAACTATAAGCCCTGAATTTTGAGAGATATAAAACTTTTGTGTAAGCAATTTTTCATTTCAATTACATATTTTTTTTAAGTTACATTTTAAGATATAGACTTATGTGAATGAAAATTATCAAGGTATAACCCACTGTTTAATCATCCTGTTTTGTGAAAAATTTCACCACATTTTCAGATATTTTAGATCAAAGTTCTTCCTTAATTTAACTTTCAACGAAATGTGCCTAATTCTGTCGGTGACCAGAAACCCTACCAAGTCAGCATTTTGAAGTCTAAAACTTCATGGCAAAATTTATTCTCCCTGTATTTTTATTCTGTCAACCTCCGCTTACAAAATGTCAAGCTAAGTTAGAAGCTCATGCAGAGCTCTTGGAAAACTCATGCACAGCTCTTGGAAAAGCTCATGTACAGCTCTTGGAAGGGTTCATGCACAGCTCTTGGAAAGGCTCATGCACAGCTCTTGGAAAGGCTCATGCACAGCTCTTGGAAAGGCTCATGCACAGCTCCTGGAAAGGCTCATGAACAGCTCTTGGAAAGGTTCATGCACAGCTCTTGGAAAGGCTCATGCACAGCTCATGGAAGGGTTCATGCACAGCTCTTGGAAAGGCTCATGCACAGCTCTTGGAAAGGCTCATGCACAGCTCTTGGAAAGGCTCATGCACAGCTCCTGGAAAGGCTCATGCACAGCTCTTGGAAAGGCTCATGCACAGCTCTTGGAAAGGCTCATGCACAGCTCCTGGAAAGGCTCATGAACAGCTCTTGGAAAGGTTCATGCACAGCTCTTGGAAAGGTTCATGCACAGCTCATGGAAGGGTTCATGCATATCTCTTAGAAAAGCTCATGCACAGCTCTTGGAAAGGCTCATGCACAGCTCTTGGAAAGGCTCATGCACAGCTCTTAGAAAGGCTCATGCACAGCTCTTGGAAAATTACATGCACAGCTCTTGGAAATGTCATGCACATCTTATGGAAAGGCTCATGCACAGCTCTTGGAAAGGCTCATGCACAGCTTTTGGAAAGGCTCATGCACAGCTCTTGGAAAATTTCATGCACAGCTCTTGGAAAGGTTCATGAACAGCTCATGGAAAGGCTTTTGCACAGCTCTTGTTTGAACCAACTTCTCACATTAGTAAAAGTTCAGTGATAACAAGAAACAAATGGTAGTTTGTTTGTTTTTTCTCGTGGGGCGGGGGATTAGAGCCCCTTCACATCACAGCAAATATGTTGTAACTTATGTATGCCAGCCCACATTCTCAAATTGATAGTCCCAACTTGAATCATGTTAATGGAAGTGAAGGTTTTTGGCATTATATTTTGAAACAAAATATTTACTGACATTTTTTTAATCTTTGAAATTTGTACGAGGAAAGTTATCTGGGGAAAAAATTGTAACCTTTTGAAAAGTGTTTTATCAAATGCTGTAAACTATTGGATATTACCATATAGTTATGTGTATCATACCACCAATGTTGATTACAATACTGCTCAAATAAATTTATATTGATTGTGATACAGGGTAGTAAAAAAATTTAAAACGTTTTAACATTCTTTGATGCATAAACTTGAATCTTAGTAACTTATACTGAATGTCTTTTTGATGCAATATTCCAGTTATTGTATATTGGGGAAGTTAGCTGCAATTTATAATTCCTGGCTGTCATCTATTTCAAAATGGTTTGGAGTATATTATTAATGATACAGTGTCATTCTTTTCACCTAATAGCTCTCTAACTTGAACTTACTTTGAAATAAACAAAAGAGAATTTCATTCATTTTAACAAAAAGTTGTTGATTGATATGGCCTGTGTTATCTTTTGTATTTTATAAGCTGGAATTGAGCCTCACACAGCTTGGATTTAAGCCTCCACACAACTTGGAATTAAGGCCTTGCACCAAGTTAGGAATGAAGCCCCTGCACCAAACTTGAGAGCTTGGAATTAAGCCCCCACCCCACAATTGACTTCACAATTGTTTCAGGTTAATCAATGGTGCTGCACCCATTTTGAATGACTAGTGACATTAACTTGAAAGCTACGGATAGTCAAAGGAACCCCAGCCCCTTCCTATTATTTTCTAATGTTATGTCATGTTATAATTCTCTGCCATAAAAAGTTATTTTTAAACTTTGATGTACCTCCAGAAATAAATCATTGATGATTTAACTAATATGAACAAATTATATGCACCAACAGTTTGGGCATATTTATTTGGAAATATTTCAAGGTAATCCATTATCTTGGTAATTTGAGAAACCAATTTTAAACAGCTTCTATTGTCAAAATGGATTGAAATAATAAAGCCTTCATATTACCAGTATACTCCTTTTTTGGTACTTAATAAGCTCTGTACCACAATAGCTAGCTAAATTTTTGTTTGCTATTCTGGTACAGAGTTTGTTAAGTATCAAAAAAGGGGTATATGGTAATATGAAGGCTTTATTCCAGTCCATTTTGACAATAGAAGTTGTTTTTACAATCATTTGATAAGACATAACAGTGGTCATGGAAGTACTTAAATGACTTGCACTATTAAAATAGACTTACGAAACCAGTCACTTCTAAAGGATTAGTTAAAGGGTCAGGCAAGTTCAACTTATATGAAAGAGGACTTTAGTAGAAACAAAATGGCAAAGAAAGCATTCAAAAATTTATTTCTGTTAGGAGATATTTAAAATTTGAAAGTTACATTACTTTTTTCATGATGAAACGACTGAAATCAAGACTAGTTGTGATGTCACTGCCTCAGATTCCTCTCAAAGTCTTTATGTATTCTATCATATCGTGGCTTACCTACCATTGGAAATGTCAGGAAAGTAGTAAAACTGAATTTAGTAATGTTAATTTTAATTTACCACCTGCAGAAAGTTAGAGGAAAAGTATAGTAAAAGGTAAATTAATTATCTTCAAAATGTATTAACAATTGTTAAGAATGTGAGGATAAAGGTGTCAACCTTCCATAGTAGACTTAGTACACCAATCATTCCTACACAGATAAGACAGGAGCTTTAAACTTGAATAACTCCTTATTCAAAATAAGATATGTGAATGCTTTCTTCACCACTTTGTGTCTTTAAAGTCCTCTTTCATATAAGATTAGTTTGCTTGACCACTGAACTAATCCTTTATACTTGTCAAATCTTTGGAATTGCCAGTAATGATGGCACTATTTAAGAATTAGTGGTGTTTCTGAAAAGGCAATCGAAGCCCCAACAGATACTTAATTGCCCTTTTTATTATTTATTTACTTCTCACTATCATTTTTTTTAAATTTTATCATTAGCTTTACTTTTCTTTTCTACTATGGAATCTGGGAGTTTTTATTTAATGTATTTCACACTGTCTCTTGTAAGAATTTGCAATATATCATATAAATTATAATATAATATTCACATTTATCTGTCTTGTACATTTTTCTCGACACCATGCAGGGTTGGAGGTGTCTTTTTCCACTTTTTGAATTATGTAGAGAATTGTTAAATTTGAAGTTTATTGATATATGAAGTTTTTGTTCACACTCTTTCTTCCGAGAGAATCTTTGAATAAAAACTTTGTCACAAACACAAGAAGGAATGTTCATGTTTCTTCATTTATGTGGATTTAAAAAGGTGAAACAGTGTCATGTAGCCCAAAACCTCCACCATCTGTCTGGAACAAGGGTGTAGGAAGAGTCACCAAAGGAAGGCATGATCCCCCCAACCCTCTCAAATAATAATAATAATAATGATAATAATGATAATAATGATAATAATAATAATAATAATAATAATAATAATAATAATGATAATGATAATGATAATGATAATAATAATAATGATAATTATAATAGTAATAATAATGATATTAATAATAATATTACTAACGATAATAATATTATTATTATTATTAATATTAATAATAATGATAATATTAATATTGATAATAATAATATTAATAATAGTACTAGTAGTAGTAATAATAACACTAATATTAATACTACTTCTAATATTAATATTAATAATAATAACTCATTTGGTAAATTAAGTTTCCATCAAAAGTTTCTGCTTATCGGGAAATGTTCCTTCAATTTTACCAATGTTTTGTACAAATTTTATTGTAATAATTATACCTCCCAACTTGGAAAAAAGCCTATGACCAGGAAGGTGATAGGTGATACCTTCTCAAGGAGGTTATACCCTTTCCAGGATGGTCATACCCTCTCAAGAAGATCATACCCTCTCAGGAAGGTCATACCCTCCAAGAAAGGTCATACCTCACTAGAAGGTCATACCCTCTCAGGCAGGTGATACCCTCTCAGGCAGGTGATACCCTCTCAGGCAGGTGATACCCTCTCAGGCAGGTGATACATCTCAGGAAGGTCATACCCTATCAGGAAGGTCATACCCTTCCAGGATGGTCATACCTTTCAGACATGTCATACCTCTAGGACTGAAACCCTATCCCCTCCCTTCAGCTTACGCCTCAAATCAGACCTCCATCTCAGCATCAATCCCACCACTCTCAGAACTTTCTCCTGGCCCACTTTTTCTCCCTGGGCCACCCCCTCCCTTCTATCCACCTGGACCTCTCCATTTGTCACAAAACCCAAACCCATCCTAACCTCTTTATCAACCTCCACAACCAAATCAAAGACCAACTCTGAAACTATACCTCCTTCTATACTGCTGGCTCTAAGAAAGGCGACAAGACAGCTGCTGCTGTCGTCATCCAAGACATCACCCTCAGTAGCAGGCTTCCCGACTCATCCATCTTCTCAGCCGAGGCCGAGGCCATCTTCCTCGCCCTCAACTTTATTGAATACTCTCCGCTCAGCCACTTTGCCATCTTCTCTGACTCCAAAGCTGTCCTTACTTTATTACTCAATGTTAAATGGGATAACCCCACATCTCACCTTATCCTCCGTAAACTCCCCCCCCCCTTCCCCTCCCCTCCCCATAGGAAACATTATTTTCTTCTGGATACCCAGCCATGTTGGCATCCTTGGCAATGGCAGGGCTAACGCAGCTGCTAAGCTTTCCCTCACCCTTCCCCCTACCCCTTTTCCCAAAAACCCTTTCTGACATCAAACCGCTTATCACTTCCCTTGTTCGTGGCCGTTGGCAAACCTCATAGGACTCCCAAATTGGTAACAAACTCCACGTCATCCAGCCCACCATTCCAAACAAATCCACTACTCAACCTATCCCGTGTTGACAACGTCCATATTACCCGCCTTAAAATAGGTCACACCCACCTCACTCACTCTTACCTCCTTACTGACTCCCCCCCCCACCCTCTGCAACAGTTGCCTTTGCACCCTCACAGTCCATTACATTCTCCTTGTTTGCCCCCTGTACAACCTTCCCAGAGCTTCCCTCGCTGCCCACAACTAAGTAGCCAGGCTCTTCCAAAAAAAACTTTCAGATAAAATTATCTCCTTCCTTCATCATGCTTCCCTCTACAACCATATTTAGTTCTCCTTCCCCACCCCTTCTCTCTCTACATTATTACATTATTTTTCCACCCATACACCTCTCTCGATCCTAGCTTTCTGGCTTTTAGTTCTCGTGTTTTTCTCAATCTCCCCCGTTTACTCTCTTTCCTACTTCTGGAATGATCTAACCTCTCAGGCACAATTTGACCCTTGCTGTTGTGGTGCCGTTAAACTCTCATCAAACAAACATCCTTCTCATGAAGGTGATACCCTCTCAGGAAGGTCATACCTATCAGGAAGGTGATACCTTTTAAGGAAGGTCATACCCTTAAAAAGGTGATACCCTCAGACAGGTGATACCTTTTACAAAGGAGATACCTCATGAAGGAGATACCCTCTCAGGAAAGTTATACCCTCTCGGGAGTGTCATACCCTCTCTGGAAAGTCATACCCTCTCGGGAAGACGATATGCTCTCGGGAAGGTGATATGCTCTCAGGAAGATGATACGCTCCAGGGAAGGTGATATGCTCCCATGAAGGTCATACGCTTCCGGAAAGGTCATACCCTCTCAGGAAGTTGATACCCCCTCAGAAAGGTCATACCTATCAGGAAGGTCATACCTATCAGGAAGGTGATACCCTCCCAGGAAGGTGATACCCTCTCATGAAAGTCATACACTCTCATGAAGGTGATACTCTGATGAATGTGATACCCTCTTAGGAAGGTAATTTATCTCAGGAAGGTCATACCCTCTCACAAAGGTGATACCCTCATGAAGATGATACCCTCTCATGAAGGTGATACCTTCTCACGAAGTTGATACCCTCTCAGGGAGGGGAAGTTTTTCCTGCTTCTTCTCATAAGTGTAGAAACCTTTCCAAAAAATAATCAAAGTGTCACTTTTGAAAATGAAAAGAGCCCCAAATTAATTACTGTCCCAATAGTAGGACACTTGTCAGTCACATGTACGGGAGGAACGTGTCCACCATTCGAAAAGAGCCCCTTTCTAAAAATGAAGTGTCTCTTTTACTTCACTGTTGTTTTGAACCCCTTTATTCTTACTACAGATTGGGATGGGAACATATAACATAAAAAGTGCCCTAAGAGGTCGTGTCCCACCCCTCCCCCTCCTCCTCCCTCCTCCTTCCTACGACACACACACACACTTTCGAAAGCTTCCTATACCCCTGCCTCTTCCTCTTTCTGCTTTGAATGCATTTTGCCTGAAAGATATCCTCAAAATTAAATAGTTTAAATTACCCCTATTTCAGTCCGGCAGCAGGCCTATTAATAGGAACATTTATAACTCACGAAAGTATTAAATTCATGCAGCCATAGTGTTCAGATTTTGCGATAAAATGTCATAGGTTTTAATTTATGTACTTGAAATATTAAAAATCATTGTGTTAAAAAACATTTAAATTTTCAAAATGGCCGTTTCGCGCCTAAAAGCCTAACTCTTTTGTCTGTTTTCTAATATTTTGAAAATGGCGTGGTGAAATCAAATGGGAGTGGAAAGGTTGTAGCCATGACAGTAATGAAGGTATTTTCACGAGTTTTAAGTTTCTCCTAGCAAAGATATTTTTTCCAGAGGTATTTCAAATTTGAAATATGTAACATTGCATAATTCTTTAACCTTAGGATAGCAAAGGATCATGGGAAATATCACAAAATGGCGGCTTCCATGTAGCAAAATGTTCCCATTTTTAGGAGCATTTATGTTCCCATTAATAGGCATAGTACCGGACTGTATTCTTGTAGATGATCCCATAGTCAACGTAAACTCCCTTCAAGCTAGTGCAAAAAATACCCTTTTTGACTGATTTGGTCTTCAGCAACTTTTTAAGTGGAAATCATGTATGCAAAAAAATTCAGAGCCTAATTTCTCGCGATCTAATCTATGGGAATTGACGTCTGTTATCAAGGAAGTCACCTCTCAGGGAAAATCCTCCCCCTCCCTCCCCCTTCAAATTTTACTCATTTCGTAAATTAAGTTTCTATCTAATACTGCTTATCAGAAATGATCTTCAATTTGGGGGACATTTTCTTCAATTTTAACAAAACATTCTTTAATTTTAGTAAATTTTCTTTATATTTTACGAATGGTTTGTACAAATTTTGTTGTAATATTACCTCCCAACCGAGGAGAAAGCATATGACCCGGGGGTGATACCCTCGCAGGGGAAAATCTCAGAAAGAGAATGCTTTGAATGCATCTGGTCTGGAAGATACTCTCAAAGTTGAATAGTTTAAAATACCCTTACTTATTGGAGGTGATTCCATAGTCGACGTAATCTCTATTCAATCTTCTTGCAAAAAAATACCCTTTTGACTTCCTTTGGTCTTCAGCATCTTTACAACAACTGCAACTCACAATTTTAGAGCCTAATTTCTCGCGATCTAAACGATTAAAATTGATGTCCTTTTACATTAGGGTTTCATCCAGGGACGTAACTTGACTTCAAGCCCAGAAAATTTGCCCGACGAAATTTTACATTTGCCCGACGAAATTTTACATTTGCCCGACTTATTGAAAAACGATATCATCTATACAATTCCTCCTCCTCCCACCAACCCGGCGTCGCCAGAGATTTGGTTTGGGCACAGTACTGAAGTGCTAAACTTGGCACTACGTTAAACCATGTTCTCGCTTACGGCCCCTGGCGAAGTCTATAGGGGCGCCGGCGAAGTCTATAGGGGCGAAGCCTTGGTTGGTAGTCCAGGGGGAGAAGCCCCCGGTAGCTCTGAAGATTTCTTGTTTTTTGATGCTCCAAAATGGCTGCAAATTAACACAAAGTTCGAAAATTGTATTGTTAAAAAGACAACAACTTTCATCGTAATGATTCAATCTACTCAGATAAGTATTTGGGTTACCATTTCTCAGCAAATTGAAAAAAATCGAGCAAAAATGTGGGCGTTCATTGGCGAAGCTTTTAAAGCTTGGGTCCAGGGCGAAGCCCCGGAAGCTTTGAGATTTCTTTACTTTAAAGCCTAACAATGGTTTGAAATCAAGCGATGAAAAGAAGACAATTTTAGATTATAATGTTAATATCTCGGAGAACAATTACCATTTCGAAATGGGCAGTTTAGAAGAAGAAAAATAAGCACAGGAAATGAAAGGCAGTTCCACTCAAGAGACAACCAACGCTTTGTATTTGTGTGAACAATTATTTGTTGTCTTATTTCACAAAGCTTTAAAATACTGAATTCAAATCTAAATTTCATTTACATAATTAAGTGATGTCTGGTCCTTTAAAACAAACAAATAAAGCTCGCTTTGATGTAAAGTGGAATATACCTGTAGTTTAAATCAAACTTTGAAAGTCTATGAGCGGGTAGCTGAAAAGCTTTATGTAATTCTTTATATTTCCTTTCTAAATTTCAGTTCTTGAAAAAAGATGACAAAGTCTTATTCCTGCTAGATTTTAATTAAGGGTATGGTCAACACTTGAAAACGTTTGGTTAAAATTCCTTTACATTTTTCACAGATGAGTGACTAGCAATTAGAAAACAAAGGGGTTACATAAGGAAATAGGAACTTCCGCCCTGTCATAATACAACACAAGAGTAACTTGTCCTAAAAACTCAAAATGCTCTCAAATGGTCAAGATTTGGATGATTATTTTTGCTCTTTTTTATCATTTTTCATGGATTTTAAAGCGATTTAGTAGAGGTTGCTGCTACACGTCCATATACCTTTCAAGAAGCACGTATACATATGAAGGATCTAATGTATTGCTTATTCATTATGAATTCAAACCAGACTTACATTTGAACCAAAAGAGATTAATAAATTGTATTATCATATGAAATATTTTCTGTGACTTTTTTAAGTGTCATGTGATAATTAATTTTGTGTACCATCTATCCCCTAGCAAGCCTATTAAATTAATGTTCCTATTAAAGGGAACATTTTTCTACATGGAAGCCGCCATTTTGTGATATTTCCCATAATCCTTTGCTATCCTTTCCTTCGTTAAAGCTTTATGGAATGTTACATTTAAAAAAAATTAAATACGTCTGAGAAAAATATCTTTGCTAGGGGAAACTTAAAACTTATGAAAATACCTTCATTACTGTCACGGCTACAACTTTTCCACTCCCATTTGATACGTTAACCACGCCGTTTTCGAATTATTAGGTCAAATGGACAACAGAGCTAGGCTTTTTTCATTTTTAAAATTCAAAAGTTTTTCAATACAATGATTTTTAATACTTCAAGTACATGAATTAGAAACTGACATTTTATCGCAACATCTGAACAATATGGCTGCATGACTGCAATATTCTCGTGTGTTATAAATGTTCCTATTAATAGGCATGATTCCAGACTGCTAATTATTTATCTATAATTCATATTCCTCAAATATATCACTTTTGTAGTATTTTGTGTTTAACGTTACTGTAGATCTGATAGAGCCATTTTTTAAATAGAAAAAAGCAGACAGGCTTAAGGCCGTTACACACTAACGCGACGCGGCGAGCTATTTCTTTATATATAAAATTGAATAAAACAAAGGAAAAGAAACATTTTGACCTCTTGTTTTCAGAGAAGCATCGTCTTTGCATGGCTATTCAGATGATAACTGAAAATTGATTGAAAGGGCCTCTCTACGCCCATTAAGGCAAAATTCGCGTCGTGACAGAAAATCGCGCCCCACTAAAGCGAATTTCTCCAGTTTGAATTAAAAAGCATTTCTAACAAATTTTCCAGTATCATCAGAAATCCTCTATAAGGGATGGAGTTGGGGTGCCTCACCCCCAAAATGGGACGCCAGTTGGAAAATGAACATGGTAGTTGGAAATTCAATCGTTCCTCTTCTGGCTCCCTCATAAATCCACCCAGTTGGGAAACTGAGTAAGTGATACCACTACCCACCCTCACGATATTCAGAAGACCCTGATCCCAATCAGAATACCCCAGCGACGTCTTTGGTAAGGAGACATAAGTGACCTGGGGTACAATTGCCAGCATATCAGGTTTGTTCTTCTATACCCAGGATCTCTAACCAATGAGGTAGGCCTACCACTTTTAATGGGTAAACCGCCATTATGTGATGAAAGTGTTTGTGTACATCTCAACATAAATGTACGAGGCCCAAGCAATGTCATATTGCAAATACTTAAGACAAGGGTCCCGAACACAACATCCCCATCCCCCACTGACTACTAAAATTGAATAGTGGTGTAGCCAGCATTCAATAAGTGAGGGTCCTTAACCTCCTCCAAATACGAAGTGTTCAAATTTAGCCCAATTCTGAGGGCAATTTTGAAAAGCCAGATTTATATATATAAATAACAAAGATTATTTCCATTTTTACCCCCTACCATTATTTACCCCATAGCTTCGCTACTGACTATATAACATGTTGAGGTGCACGTCAAATATGTATATGGTAATGGCTGCAAATTAACTCTTTCTTTTTTTCAACTTGTTTTAAGGAGGTGCCCCTTCACAGTGGAGTGTTCTAAATAATTAAGATGGGGTTCTCATTCTGTCATTAAACAGTGCTGAACCTATGGGGGTAAACGAAATATGAAAGCTTTTTTGGGGTACCCAGACCCCCCTCTCACTAAATGTCAGAGTTGTAACCAAGTCATACATTTGTAAGTCAAGTCAAGTCACTGTTTGGCTAGTCAAGTCAAGTCACAAGTCATTTGCTTGCAAGTCAAATTACAAGTCGTTTGCTCTCAAGTCAAGTCAAGTCACTTTTCAGCAAGTGAAGTCACAAGTCAAACTTTTAAACTACTAGGTGTATATATTGGTAGAAACAGGACCGAATTTAGGGGAGGGCAAATGGAGAGCTCGTCTTGGGCCTTACACAACTTACCTTAATATGTTTTTTTTTTTTTTTGTCATTATAGTTTATTGAAAACTATCTTAATGTCTTAGAATAAGGAATAGTGCAGTTGCAGTTTTGTTTGTTTGTGTTTGTGATTTTTTTTTTCCGAGACAATGCAATATCCCTTTCATTAGGCAAGATCTTTCCCGAGTGTCTTTGATCGGCTTCGATTTCCGTTTTAATCTGTGTAAATAGATTCGGCTTTAGCAAAAGTTTGGGCGTAGTTGACATTTGACCGAATTTTCACTATGATTATATAAATAACAGATATTCACTCTATCGAATTTATAACTAACTTGACAGTGCCGCTGGAGAGCCAATGCTGGCCCGGGGGGTTACATCTTGAAAATACGGAAACCTTTGCAGGCAGTGGCGATCGCCCCCTCTCTTCCCTGAATAATTGAATCCGTCGGGTTAGACTTAAATCCGTCGCTTAAGATTGGTGCCGTCGGTTCAACAAGCTTTGACATTTCAGGTGCTAATTATGTTTTTAGATTTCAAAGGAGCACTTTCTCAGAGAGAGGTTTTTCAGTAATAATATATTAAACATTTGTGCGATTTTGTATTTAAATACATGAACTAAGACACAGGGAGAGAAAGAGAGGGGGGGAGGAGAGTGGGAGAGAGGTGGATGTCGGAGTACACGTGATACAGAACAGGCTCATTTTAAAAGTTTGACAATATCTACACACGTTTGTAGTAAATTATTGAAAACCTTTCTTTTAGACAACCCATATTTTTCAAAGAGTGACGATCAACCTACAAACGTAAACAATAAAACATTATATTTCCACATTATGCGTTTTCATTATTTTGTGTTTTGTATATGGTTGGTGTATTATATATAGCCTAGCTCTATTTGACATGAATTTTGAATTGTATAATACACCTTCTTACTATGCGTTGTGACATACGTTTTTTCCCTTGAAATGTCAATTTTTCGAGAGCTTCCGGGGGTCTAGAGGCCCTTAAGCGGGCCCCTGGACCCAACGCCGACAAGTCGAGCACTTTGAGCTTTGATTTTGTCGAGCTTTGCGCTTACTATGCGTTGTGACATACATTTTCGCCATTGAAATGTCAATTTTGTTAGCGCTTCCGGAGGCTTTGTCCCTGGACCCCACCAGGGGTCCTTAAGCGGGCCCCTAGACCCCACGCCGACAAGTCGAGCGCTTTGCGCTTTGTGTTTTCTATATGGTGTATTGAGCTTCTTTGACATGAATTTTGACTTGTATAATACACTTTCTTTCTATGCGTTGTGACATACTTTTTTTCCTTCAAATGTTAATTTTGCGAGAGCTTCGCCCCCTGGACCCTACCGGGGCTTCGGGACCCCACGCCGACAAGTCCAGCGCTTTGCGCTCGAAGTGACACCTTCGGTGACACCTCAACTACGCCAATAAATATCGTGTCGGTTCAATTCAATTTCCCGCCCCCCAATATGAAAATCCTGGTTACGCCACTGTTGGCAGGATATTGTGCCAGTGGCGTAGGAATAAGGGGCAGTTGCCTACCCTGATGGGACATTTTTGAAAAATTTGAAGAAATGGGAACACTCAGATTGCCCTTCGGGCGAGAAATTTGGAAAGATTTTGGAAAATTATTAAGATTATTTGCCTTTTTCGCCCCCTGGTCTGCTGGTAAAAAAGAACTACAAATTCGGAAAGTTATTCGGTAGATTTTACTTTGAATTCTTTGCCCTCTTTGGAAAAAGTCTAGCTAGGCCTATACGCCACTAGATCGTGCCGAAGTTTATGATATATATGAAATATGAGGGTCGGCTTGATATTAAAAGAAGCAAACCTTTTCCTGGATCAGCAGCAAAAAAAAATATATATATTTTTGAAGACCATGTATTACTGTAACATGAAACGAAGAGTGTAACTCAGATGAAACGTAAGGACGCAGCGTCCATGAGGCTAATTCCGTGACTTCCCCAGTTTTTCTCCAAATCAACCTTTGGAAAAGGGGTGGAAAGCTGAGGAAGGAAATTAAGAAATAATGAAGAGAAATACACAAAATATCCTTTATGAAGCTGAATTGTTCCAACGGTTTTGGAGTATTGTAGCAAGAGTTTGCACGCTCACAAAAGTATCGATTCTCTAACCTTTCATCAGTCCGGGAGAGGTCCTATTTTAAGGAACCTGTAAAATACTTAAAGTCAATAGACGTCCAGCAGCCGCTTTGTTCATATTTGGCGGTAAACATGTACCAGTGTACAGAAAGGTTAACTGAGAGACCAGTTTGTCATATGATAAGATTTTGCGATGTGTAATTGTATTCCTAAAAATCTGCCATCTCAACGACAAAATTGTACTGTTACAAATACCGTATACGATGTATTTAGCGCCCATTCTCTAATAAACACCCACCGAACATTTTTTTATTTTTATTTGTTTAATATGAAGACTTAAAATAAGTTTTGTTACATTTTTTGCTTTCTTTGCGTCCGACTATCACGACGTTCTTGTGGTGAGTTATTGTGGGGCTAGATTAGAACTAGTTCACACAATGAATGTAGTTCTAAAAAGTGGTGCAATTCTATTTCCGTAAGCACCCCAGGCAGGGGCGCAGCCAGAGGGGAGCTAGGGTGTGGGAAGGGGGTGAGAGAGATTATTCCGATGATATTTTTTTCCCATGAGAAAATTCCTAATTAATGGTTTATGTAAATTTTCTTCAACTTTGGGAAATTTCCAGTCATGCAATTTTCGGAAAATTTCCTCTAATTTTTTGGAAATATCCGACTAACAATTTTGGGTAATTTCCCTAATTGTAATTCGTGTAATTTTCTTGAATTTTCGGATATTTCCTTAAATTTGGGGCAATTTTTCTTCAATTTTCGGTCAATCATTTTCGGTAAATTTCATTCAATGTTTGGGGTAAAATTTTCATTTTGGGGCAATTCTTCCTCGATTTACGGTAAATTTTCTGCTGAGATTGCTCAGTGGAAATTTCATTCAATATTTTGGAAATCACTTCAAATAAAATCTCTTTCAATCTTTTGGAAATTTCCAGTGGTGTAATTTTTGGAAAATTTCCTTCATTTTGGGGTAATTTTTCTTCGACTTACGGTCAATTTTTTCTAGGATTTCTGGAAATTTCATTTAATAAACGGGAAATCACATTGAATTGAAATTCAAATTTCAAATAAAATAATTAGAAAAATAATTTTGGGGCAATTTTTCTTCGAGGTTTGGTAAATTTATCAATAATCGGAATATGTCCATAAATGTTTGTGATATCCTTTCAATGTTTGGGAAACTTCTTTCATTCTTGTAAAATTTTCAGGAAATTTTCTTCATTTTGAGGCAATTTTTCGACGATTTTCGTTACGTTTTCTGCAAATATCGGAAATGTTGCCAAATTTGACCAAAAGTCGCAATGATTTTACCAAAATTTTCTTCAATATTGTGTCAATAGTTTCCCAATCGAAAGAAAACCTTTCAGGGAATATCTTTGTCTCTGCTTCCCACTTATTAGACTCTGCAGCACCCTTGTCTTATTAATTATGACAAAACTGCTCATAAAACATGTTATCACATCATCCCAGATTTGGTTATGTACCGTGGCTCTTAAAGGACATTTTGAGTTTACGAATTCACGAGTTCACGAGATTTTCGTCACGAATTCACAAATTCACGACTTAACGAGTTTTAATAAGTGTATTGTTTCTAAGAAACCACGTGTTGCGCCAAGCGGGATATCGGTAGCACGGAACTAATAAGGTATCACTCCGCCATCCAAAAATAAGAACCCCCAGAGAAAAGGTTAATACAAATATTTTCGAGAGGTCCCATTTCATGGGACAGGAAGCTGAGAAGTTAAAAATTTCAGGATGGTAGAGAAAGCATAGGTCTTAACTATGCATATCCAAACTTGACAAAGAGGGTGTTTAACACCTCTTCACTTCAGCCAAAAAAAAAAGGTCAAAACCTTTGGTTACCCCTATTTAGAGTACCCTCATTCGAGACATATTAGATGGTACTTTTTGAAAAATATCACAAAAGATCCCAAATCTATAACATTCTGGTACAAAAAGGACCCCGAACTTGACTCTTTCATCATAGGTTTCAATGGGGCAAATAATTATTTCTGTGCTACATATAGCGAGACTGGGTATATGTATATTACATGTAGGCCTAAGAAGGAAAATGAACTCATGAATTCGTGATGAAAAACTCGTGAACTCCTTAAGTCGTGAACTCGTGAATTCCAGATTAAAAACTTGTGAACTCGCTAAGTTCTGAATTCGTAATGAAAAACTCGTGAGTTCTTGAATTCGTGATAAAAAACTCGTGAACTCGTGAATTTGTGATGAAAAACTGGTGATCTCGTGATGAAAAACTCGTGAATTCGTTTTTTCGTAAACTAATGAATTCGTGACGAAAAACTCGTGAACTCGAAATGTCCCTTCAGAGCCACGGTAGTTATGTGTGTATAATTTCTTGTTTTTTGAATAAAATGAGTTACAAAAGTTTGCTTTGACTCGTAGCAACAAATGATATTTGTTTCACCTAATAAATCTGTAAATAAAAAGATAAGTTATAATAAGAAAACTTGCCTTTAATATTTCAAGACAAAAACAACACTACAGAGTAACGTTTTTATCTCATGAATGGGAAATGCGTGAACTTTTCAAAGAAGGTAGAGGAGGGCACGTCAGTCTGGCAATGTCTCGGGTCCAACATCGTAAAAGTTGCCCTGCAGTGGCCCCCTAAAAATATAAGGCACAGCTACAGCAATAACGAAACATTGCTTTTAGTTTATTCGATCTGTTCTGTTAGAAAATAGCAATACTTAAAATGGATCCGTCTGATTTTGAAATTCAAAATGGCTGCCATAAAAGTTCGCGAAAAAGTGAAATCAATATGGTTGCACGAAAAACATTGGTTCAAAGAATGTATCAAAACTAACCTGCACTATTCTTGTAAAAACTCATAAGCTGATAAGATTAACCATCGACTCATGGTCGAACCCCGCGCTATCAGTACGTGACCTCTCCATGTTTAAAAAAAAAAACTTTATTGCGGGTAAAATAATAATGTATTATTTTCAGTTTCCGTCCATGATCATGAAACGCTGCTATCAGTAGAGGCGTTTACGGAACTTAATTGTATATGACCTCTCCTTGTGTAAAAAAAAAAAAAAAAAAAAATTCATTGCAGGTTTATAGTTTATTCGTATAACAGTTTAATTAATTTATTGGTAAAACTTTAATACCAGATTTGACCTTGAACTTTTGAAAACACAAAATTGAGGGTTGCCACTTGAAAACGAAATTAAAAATAATGAATTTTTTTTTTTTTTTTTTTTTTTTTTTTTTTTTTTTTTTTTTTTTTTTTTTTTTTTTTTTTTTTTTTTTTTTTTTTTTTTTTTTTTTTTTTTTTTTTTTTTTTTTTTTTTTTTTTTTTTTTTTTTTTTTTTTTTTTTTTTTTTTTTTTTTTTTTTTTTTTTTTTTTTTTTTTTTTTTTTTTTTTTTTTTTTTTTTTTTTTTTTTTTTTTTTTTTTTTTTTTTTTTTTTTTTTTTTTTTTTTTTTTTTTTTTTTTTTTTTTTTTTTTTTTTTTTTTTTTTTTTTTTTTTTTTTTTTTTTTTTTTTTTTTTTTTTTTTTTTTTTTTTTTTTTTTTTTTTTTTTTTTTTTTTTTTTTTTTTTTTTTTTTTTTTTTTTTTTTTTTTTTTTTTTTTTTTTTTTTTTTTTTTTTTTTTTTTTTTTTTTTTTTTTTTTTTTTTTTTTTTTTTTTTTTTTTTTTTTTTTTTTTTTTTTTTTTTTTTTTTTTTTTTTTTTTTTTTTTTTTTTTTTTTTTTTTTTTTTTTTTTTTTTTTTTTTTTTTTTTTTTTTTTTTTTTTTTTTTTTTTTTTTTTTTTTTTTTTTTTTTTTTTTTTTTTTTTTTTTTTTTTTTTTTTTTTTTTTTTTTTTTTTTTTTTTTTTTTTTTTTTTTTTTTTTTTTTTTTTTTTTTTTTTTTTTTTTTTTTTTTTTTTTTTTTTTTTTTTTTTTTTTTTTTTTTTTTTTTTTTTTTTTTTTTTTTTTTTTTTTTTTTTTTTTTTTTTTTTTTTTTTTTTTTTTTTTTTTTTTTTTTTTTTTTTTTTTTTTTTTTTTTTTTTTTTTTTTTTTTTTTTTTTTTTTTTTTTTTTTTTTTTTTTTTTTTTTTTTTTTTTTTTTTTTTTTTTTTTTTTTTTTTTTTTTTTTTTTTTTTTTTTTTTTTTTTTTTTTTTTTTTTTTTTTTTTTTTTTTTTTTTTTTTTTTTTTTTTTTTTTTTTTTTTTTTTTTTTTTTTTTTTTTTTTTTTTTTTTTTTTTTTTTTTTTTTTTTTTTTTTTTTTTTTTTTTTTTTTTTTTTTTTTTTTTTTTTTTTTTTTTTTTTTTTTTTTTTTTTTTTTTTTTTTTTTTTTTTTTTTTTTTTTTTTTTTTTTTTTTTTTTTTTTTTTTTTTTTTTTTTTTTTTTTTTTTTTTTTTTTTTTTTTTTTTTTTTTTTTTTTTTTTTTTTTTTTTTTTTTTTTTTTTTTTTTTTTTTTTTTTTTTTTTTTTTTTTTTTTTTTTTTTTTTTTTTTTTTTTTTTTTTTTTTTTTTTTTTTTTTTTTTTTTTTTTTTTTTTTTTTTTTTTTTTTTTTTTTTTTTTTTTTTTTTTTTTTTTTTTTTTTTTTTTTTTTTTTTTTTTTTTTTTTTTTTTTTTTTTTTTTTTTTTTTTTTTTTTTTTTTTTTTTTTTTTTTTTTTTTTTTTTTTTTTTTTTTTTTTTTTTTTTTTTTTTTTTTTTTTTTTTTTTTTTTTTTTTTTTTTTTTTTTTTTTTTTTTTTTTTTTTTTTTTTTTTTTTTTTTTTTTTTTTTTTTTTTTTTTTTTTTTTTTTTTTTTTTTTTTTTTTTTTTTTTTTTTTTTTTTTTTTTTTTTTTTTTTTTTTTTTTTTTTTTTTTTTTTTTTTTTTTTTTTTTTTTTTTTTTTTTTTTTTTTTTTTTTTTTTTTTTTTTTTTTTTTTTTTTTTTTTTTTTTTTTTTTTTTTTTTTTTTTTTTTTTTTTTTTTTTTTTTTTTTTTTTTTTTTTTTTTTTTTTTTTTTTTTTTTTTTTTTTTTTTTTTTTTTTTTTTTTTTTTTTTTTTTTTTTTTTTTTTTTTTTTTTTTTTTTTTTTTTTTTTTTTTTTTTTTTTTTTTTTTTTTTTTTTTTTTTTTTTTTTTTTTTTTTTTTTTTTTTTTTTTTTTTTTTTTTTTTTTTTTTTTTTTTTTTTTTTTTTTTTTTTTTTTTTTTTTTTTTTTTTTTTTTTTTTTTTTTTTTTTTTTTTTTTTTTTTTTTTTTTTTTTTTTTTTTTTTTTTTTTTTTTTTTTTTTTTTTTTTTTTTTTTTTTTTTTTTTTTTTTTTTTTTTTTTTTTTTTTTTTTTTTTTTTTTTTTTTTTTTTTTTTTTTTTTTTTTTTTTTTTTTTTTTTTTTTTTTTTTTTTTTTTTTTTTTTTTTTTTTTTTTTTTTTTTTTTTTTTTTTTTTTTTTTTTTTTTTTTTTTTTTTTTTTTTTTTTTTTTTTTTTTTTTTTTTTTTTTTTTTTTTTTTTTTTTTTTTTTTTTTTTTTTTTTTTTTTTTTTTTTTTTTTTTTTTTTTTTTTTTTTTTTTTTTTTTTTTTTTTTTTTTTTTTTTTTTTTTTTTTTTTTTTTTTTTTTTTTTTTTTTTTTTTTTTTTTTTTTTTTTTTTTTTTTTTTTTTTTTTTTTTTTTTTTTTTTTTTTTTTTTTTTTTTTTTTTTTTTTTTTTTTTTTTTTTTTTTTTTTTTTTTTTTTTTTTTTTTTTTTTTTTTTTTTTTTTTTTTTTTTTTTTTTTTTTTTTTTTTTTTTTTTTTTTTTTTTTTTTTTTTTTTTTTTTTTTTTTTTTTTTTTTTTTTTTTTTTTTTTTTTTTTTTTTTTTTTTTTTTTTTTTTTTTTTTTTTTTTTTTTTTTTTTTTTTTTTTTTTTTTTTTTTTTTTTTTTTTTTTTTTTTTTTTTTTTTTTTTTTTTTTTTTTTTTTTTTTTTTTTTTTTTTTTTTTTTTTTTTTTTTTTTTTTTTTTTTTTTTTTTTTTTTTTTTTTTTTTTTTTTTTTTTTTTTTTTTTTTTTTTTTTTTTTTTTTTTTTTTTTTTTTTTTTTTTTTTTTTTTTTTTTTTTTTTTTTTTTTTTTTTTTTTTTTTTTTTTTTTTTTTTTTTTTTTTTTTTTTTTTTTTTTTTTTTTTTTTTTTTTTTTTTTTTTTTTTTTTTTTTTTTTTTTTTTTTTTTTTTTTTTTTTTTTTTTTTTTTTTTTTTTTTTTTTTTTTTTTTTTTTTTTTTTTTTTTTTTTTTTTTTTTTTTTTTTTTTTTTTTTTTTTTTTTTTTTTTTTTTTTTTTTTTTTTTTTTTTTTTTTTTTTTTTTTTTTTTTTTTTTTTTTTTTTTTTTTTTTTTTTTTTTTTTTTTTTTTTTTTTTTTTTTTTTTTTTTTTTTTTTTTTTTTTTTTTTTTTTTTTTTTTTTTTTTTTTTTTTTTTTTTTTTTTTTTTTTTTTTTTTTTTTTTTTTTTTTTTTTTTTTTTTTTTTTTTTTTTTTTTTTTTTTTTTTTTTTTTTTTTTTTTTTTTTTTTTTTTTTTTTTTTTTTTTTTTTTTTTTTTTTTTTTTTTTTTTTTTTTTTTTTTTTTTTTTTTTTTTTTTTTTTTTTTTTTTTTTTTTTTTTTTTTTTTTTTTTTTTTTTTTTTTTTTTTTTTTTTTTTTTTTTTTTTTTTTTTTTTTTTTTTTTTTTTTTTTTTTTTTTTTTTTTTTTTTTTTTTTTTTTTTTTTTTTTTTTTTTTTTTTTTTTTTTTTTTTTTTTTTTTTTTTTTTTTTTTTTTTTTTTTTTTTTTTTTTTTTTTTTTTTTTTTTTTTTTTTTTTTTTTTTTTTTTTTTTTTTTTTTTTTTTTTTTTTTTTTTTTTTTTTTTTTTTTTTTTTTTTTTTTTTTTTCCCCCCCCCCCCCCCCCCCCCCCCCCCCCCCCCCCCCCCCCCCCCCCCCCCCCCCCCCCCCCCCCCCCCCCCCCCCCCCCCCCCCCCCCCCCCCCCCCCCCCCCCCCCCCCCCCCCCCCCCCCCCCCCCCCCCCCCCCCCCCCCCCCCCCCCCCCCCCCCCCCCCCCCCCCCCCCCCCCCCCCCCCCCCCCCCCCCCCCCCCCCCCCCCCCCCCCCCCCCCCCCCCCCCCCCCCCCCCCCCCCCCCCCCCCCCCCCCCCCCCCCCCCCCCCCCCCCCCCCCCCCCCCCCCCCCCCCCCCCCCCCCCCCCCCCCCCCCCCCCCCCCCCCCCCCCCCCCCCCCCCCCCCCCCCCCCCCCCCCCCCCCCCCCCCCCCCCCCCCCCCCCCCCCCCCCCCCCCCCCCCCCCCCCCCCCCCCCCCCCCCCCCCCCCCCCCCCCCCCCCCCCCCCCCCCCCCCCCCCCCCCCCCCCCCCCCCCCCCCCCCCCCCCCCCCCCCCCCCCCCCCCCCCCCCCCCCCCCCCCCCCCCCCCCCCCCCCCCCCCCCCCCCCCCCCCCCCCCCCCCCCCCCCCCCCCCCCCCCCCCCCCCCCCCCCCCCCCCCCCCCCCCCCCCCCCCCCCCCCCCCCCCCCCCCCCCCCCCCCCCCCCCCCCCCCCCCCCCCCCCCCCCCCCCCCCCCCCCCCCCCCCCCCCCCCCCCCCCCCCCCCCCCCCCCCCCCCCCCCCCCCCCCCCCCCCCCCCCCCCCCCCCCCCCCCCCCCCCCCCCCCCCCCCCCCCCCCCCCCCCCCCCCCCCCCCCCCCCCCCCCCCCCCCCCCCCCCCCCCCCCCCCCCCCCCCCCCCCCCCCCCCCCCCCCCCCCCCCCCCCCCCCCCCCCCCCCCCCCCCCCCCCCCCGGCTTTCATTTTTGGGTAATTTCCTTAATTCTCGTGTAATTTTCTTCAGTTTTCAGATATTTCCTTAAATTTAGGGCAATTCTTCTTTGATTTACGGTAAATTTTTTTCTGAGATTGCTGGAAATTTCATTCGATATTTGGGAAATCACGTTCAATTAAAATTTCTTTTAATCTTTGGGAAATTTCCAGCCGTGCAATTTTGGAAAATTTCCTTCATTTTAGAGTAATTCTTTTCGATATTACAGTCAATTTTTTTGTGCGATTTCTGGAAATTTCGTTTAGTATTCAGGAAATCACTTAAAATTGAAATTCAAATTTCAATGAAATGTTTGGAAAAATTTCTTCATTTTGGGGCAATTTTTCTTCGAGGTTCGGTAAATTTGTCAATTTTCGGGAAATTTTCATAAATATTTGTGACATCCTTTCAATGTTTGAAAAATTTCTTTCATTCTTGTGCAATTTTCGGGAATTTTTTTCATTTTGAGGCAATTTTTCTTCGATTTACGTTACGTTTTCTTCAAATATCGGGAAATGTTGCCAAATTTGACCAAAAGTCGCAATGATTTTACCAACATTTTCTTCAATATTGTGTCAATGATTTCCCAATCGAAAGAAAACCTTTCAGGGAGTATCTTTGTCTCTGCTCCCCACTTATAAGACTTTACAGCACCCTTGTCTCAAAAGGTTATATTAATTATGACAAAACTGCTCATAAAACATGTTATCACATCGTCCCAGGTTTGATTATGTGTGTATTAATTCTTAATATTTTAAAATAAAATGAGCTACAAAAGTTTGCTTTGACTCGTATAAAATTTGTTACAATGTTAGTGAAAAACACTTCTCAAACAAAAGTTCAATTTTTTTCTTCTTCAGAAAATCTTGTTAAAGTGCAACTGCAACAGTAACACATAATAAGTCACCACTTTCTTCAAATATCTCAAAAATTCCACGGTGATTTTTAAAAGTGCACGGTAAAAAAAAAGCCTAGTTCATATGCAATTATTTCATATCGTGAAGAAAAAATTAAACCCTTCGCAGTCGCTGAGTTTCCCGCGCTCGATATTTATCTCTTTCTTATATGATTTCTACAAAGTTTGAGGTATATTAGACAAGTTAGTCCAAATTCACACTCATCATGCTCATTTCTTCAGCCGATCAGTGGCAAGACCCCGTTGTAAGTTGATCAGATTAAAGGTGTGCCACCAGTAAAATTCCGGTAGTTTGAACATAGCAGCAAATGACATTTGTTTCACTTAATAAATCTGTCAATAAAAAGATAAGTTATATTATTTAAAGACAAAAACAACACTACAGAGTAACGTTTTTATCTCATAAATGGGAAATGTGTGAACTTTTCAAAGAAGGTGGGGGAGGGCACGTCAGTCTGGCAATGTCTCGGGTCCAACATCGTAAAAGTTGCCCTGCAGTGGCCCCATAAAAATATAAGGCACAGCTACAGCAATAACGAAACATTGCTTTTAGTTTATTTGATCTGTTCTGTTAGAAGATAGCAATACTTAAAATGGCGCCGTCTGATTTTGAAATTCAAAATGGCTGCTATAAAAGTTCGCAAAAAAGTGAAACCAACCAATAAGGTTGCACGAAAAACATTGGTTCAAAGAATGTATCAAAACTAACCTGCACTATTCTTGTAAAAATTCATAAGCTGATAAAATTAGCCATCGACTCATGGTCGAACCCTGCGCTATCAGTACGTGACCTCTCCGTGTTTTAAAAAAAACAATTTTATTGCATATAAAATAATAATGTATTATTTTTAGTTTCCGTCCATGATCATGAAACGCCGCTATCAGTACAGGCGTTTATGCAACTTAATTGCATATGGCCTCTCCTTAGTGAAAATAATAAATTTAAAAAATTATTGCAGGTTTATAGTTTATTCGTATTACAGTTTAATTAATTATTGGTAAAACTTTAAACCAGATTTGACCTTGAACTGTTAAAAACACAGAATTGAGGGTTGCCACTCGAAAACGAAATTATTTTTATGAAAATTAAAGACTCCTGAAAAACGAATATTGTACTAAAAAACTCTTGTGGGCAGTTGGGTGAGACAATATTTTTGAGTAAATGAGACAATGTAATGTATGCACGAAAAACATATTTTTTTAATGTAAATCCATTGTTTTTCCAACATTTTTCTTGAAAAAGAAAAAAATAATTAATTTGATTTTTTCTTAAGCTGGAGAAAGCATTAGAATATTTTGAGGTGTTAATAAACTAAATTAAAAACAAATTCAAACTTTGATCTGTTTTGATTACTTATAACTTGGAAAGTACGCATACTTTTTTTCAAAATTCTAAGACTGAAACTCGAGAATTTAATGCTCTTATCGGTACACTGGTACATGGTAGACGAAAACATTTGTATCTGTTCATGTAGTAATTTCTATCAGAGGTGGAGCCAGGATAAAATGTCGAGGGGGGATTAACTAGGGATTATGTGATAAGGTGTTTTATGAGCAGTTTTGTATGAGTATAATGGAACATATCTGCATATTAGAATCATATGAGCGGGGAGCAGAGAGAAGGGTACGTCCTAAAAGATTTCACTTTCCTATTGCATGTTTTCTTTCGATTGTGAAATTTTTAACAAAAAATTGAAGGACAATATCGCAAAATTATTAGAAATTTTGGCAACATTTCCCGATAATTAGATGTAACTTGACCGAAAATGTAAAAAACTTACCCCAAAAAATTGTTTAATTTTTTAAATTTTTAAGAGCCTAGCTTTCTTCTTGATTTTTCCTCCAAGTCAGATTTCAAAAACGGCGTGGTACTAAGGGAGTGGAAAATATTTAGCCATGTAAGCAATGAAGGTTTGTCACTGAGTTCCAACTTTCGCCGGGCAAACACAAAGACATTTTTCGCAGAGGTATTTAAAAGATTATTCCCATGGATTGTCATTTTTTCTAATATGAAAAAAAAAAAATTGAGAAACAAAGTGGTGAAAAAACTATGTTAATATCTTAATCCGTTTAGAAGTTGCGAAATTTTAAAATAATTTTGAATTTGGACAAAAGTGACTGATTGGCAACATCTGTGATTTCATAGAAACAATTTCAACAAAAGGTCTTTTGTATTTCTTTAAAATGATTTGTATTTTTTCTTATTGAAAATGTGATGTACACTAAAAAAAAAAAATGTTTCCTTGTAAATTATATATTCCACCTTATATCTATAATGAACCAAAAATGCTATTCGATAATGTAAAAAAATTGTGATTAGATTGATAAGAAATACATAAAAACTGTGCTGGAATTGCCTTGAAGACATCACCAAGCTGAAGGACATACGTGCGAGGTGTTTTTAAGAACATTTTCCTAGTCTTTAAATCGTTATACCTTCTAAACGGAATAAGATATTAACATAGTTTTTTCACCACTTTTTTTACAAATCTTCTATATCATATACAAAAATGAAAATCCATGGGAATATTCCTTTTAAATTAAAAAAATATAGCACTACATAAGGTTCTACTGGAGTGTTTATCCAGTCGTTTTTATATCATTCATTAACTTCCCTTTGCCAGTTTGCATCTTTTGATACCTTGAAATGAAGTAAGCCTATACGCGTTCTGTACACAAATTGTATTGCATAAAGATTCTTCAATGTAAGGTACGATACACAGGGTATATGGGTCCAGTTTGTGTTGCAATTAGTTTATAAATATCAAAAACTTCTTTAATTTCTTCC